>SJYA01011869.1:9285-21792 GCA_006410615.1 Neotragus moschatus
TGGAGGTGCCAGTGACAGAGACCACTTAGTGATACCGTGGCCTCTTCCCTATGAATGAGGAGGAGGGGGACATTCATTAACTCTTTCTAACTCAGATGACAAGGTCATCCCCATAATTTCTGGAAAGAGTTCTCTCAGGCCTCCCTGTGTTGAGATCATTTCTGCAGAAGTCTGGAGGGAAATCTGACAATGCCTTCATTTGAAAGAAGTGATTAAAGCTTGTCCAGCTCACCAGTGGTCAGAGAAACTTGATCCCTGTTGCAGACGCAGACAGAAACTGACCCTTAAAAGCCAAAATATGCTTCTCTTCTTTCTCCCTTTTTTCTGTTTCTCTCTCTCTCACACACACACACTCACACATCATAGAGCTTGCCTGTCTCTGGGGAGACATGTTCCCTCTCCCTGAAGTGAGACGGGAAAACCTTCCACACCCAAGAGACAATTTTTAAGTCGTCCCTAGTCCCAAGCGACTTCCCAGCTCAAGGCTGAGCAAGAGGACTCTGGCTGCAGCAATGAAAAACCAAACCCCTGTTCAGTCTTCAGCAAGTTGAAGACTTTTATCTTTGCCTGAACTTCCTGCCACAGGAATTTTCCCCAGTGAATTTAACGAAAGGCTATATTTTGAGGCAAAACTCTGAATGTGAGCAAGCTGTCCTGGCAATAGGCTTTTACCTTCTGCAGAATCAGTCAACAAAAGCACTTTGTGACTGTGCCTGTGTGCGGGACACCAAAGGAGGTGCTGTGCGATGAGAAGAAGGTGACAATGACTAACAGCAGCTAGAAAATATTTATGAAGAGGAATTTTGAGTCCTCGCATGCTTTTCCCTACACTTTCTTTAGACTCTTGAAAAAGTTATAAAGGCGATTATTAAGCGGAAGCTATTAGCAGCCAGGTTATTGAGAGGAGAACATGATGGAATATAGCTTCTTAGAGGAACTGGTTGCTAATAGCCTTTCAGTTCAGTCCATTTCAGATGAGATTCCTAACACTGAAGTTTCTCCTCCACTTTATGGATAAGAAATCTTATGACCACTTCACTCACCTCAGCAACCACACTATGCAAAAAACAGATAAGCTTTGGACTCAGAATATATCCCCCATCTTGGAAAGGCATCATAAAAAGCTCAAGTGCTTTTCAGCTCCTGGAATGACTTCTTATTATTTCATTTCTGTCTCACTAAGTATTTCTCACTTTTTCAGTTCTCTAAGTTCTTGAGAAGCATTTTTATTTTTCCTTCCTCCTTTGGTTTTTCTTCCCTCAGAAAGAAATCTCACTCCCACACTGTTCCCTTCTTTTCTGCAGTAGTAGAGAACTCTAAAATTATTGTGTTGTGCCCTGTGGTGCGGTCTTTTCAACATCAAATGAAATGCTGTTCACAGAACTTAAGCCATTGTCGCACGAGGTATAGTTTATAGGCTCTTTCCTCATTTGTAAAGTCAACGTTTTACCTTTCAGAGCTCTGTTCCAAGTGGAGTGTGGCTACAAAGAGTCAAATAATGTGTGGAAAGTGAAGGAGAGCTCTGAGATCTGGCCTGGAAACGTTCAGGAGTGCTTCAAATGCTACAACATCTACATGTATTTTGAGAGATATAATTGTGCTTTGCAAATGTCAAAGAAAGTTTATTTACACATAAAGATTGTGGTTTCTCACTAGATCAAAATTAGGAGAATGATCACAGGAACAAATTACATGAAAGGGACTCTTTCTCCTCAAACACAGTTTAGCAATTACCTTTTTTTCACTCTCCACTTGAAAAATCTCCCAGAAATTCAGGATGGGAGGGCATAAATGGCCCCCAGATATAACCACATCCCTGAAAACTGATCTTTCAGACTATTTCAAACCACCTCTAACAATGGAAAACACCATTGCCAAAGACTGCCTTTTTCCTCGGATTTTTGGTTTTCCTGGAGTAACTCAGTGCCTTTAAGGATAAACACATCAAATAACCACTTCCCCCACCCAAGAAGCTGCCTCCTCATCATCTATAACATTTCTAGTAGTGAGCCAGTATTTTTATCCCTAAAACTTGGACTCATGGGTTCCCATTTTACCTCGTTACATCACCCAAAAGAAATGGAGTCCATTTTCTGTGAGCAAATAGTGTACTCAAGGGCCCCCCGTGATACGCCTCCCATCAAAGCCTTCACCCCATTCTCCAATGACATGGGTGGGCTCTGATTCCTAGACCACTAAGCTATTCCAAACACCTCCCTCTGGAGCCCCAACAGGAAGCTCTTTAACTCTCGTTGAACAGATGATTCCTGTTGAGGTCTAATCAACACAAAATTCCAGCAAGACCACTTAGGCACTTTCTATAAACCCAGCCTAAACCTCAGGAGCTTTCTTAGTGAACACATCTGCTCTTATTCACTGAGCTCACAGTCAGCTAAGCCAAATGTCCCCTATCCTAAAATGTGCAACTTGACTTCTGAACCCAAACACATAACTTCGCCTTTAGACCTCTTACATGTCTTTGTGTTCTACTTACCCAAACATTCCAGTCTTTTAGAGTTATTTTTGAAACCTGCTTCTTTAGTCAATATATTAATTATTCTTTCTAATATTTTAAGTTATGCATCTGATTAATATGCCATTGATGTGTTTTTGTAAATCGATTAATTTAAATTTTTGAGCCAGGATGAGACAGCGCCTTTCATCATGTCTCTACAGAAATAAACCTGGATTGAGATCAGTCCAATAAACTTTCCATTCTCTTTTGGGCATAGGCACTCTGGCCCCACTACTCAAGCCTGAGATTCTGAAATAGTCACCCCTCTCCACCATTTCCTTAAAACCTGGGAAGAAATAAGAACTTTTACCAACACTACTGAGTTTGTATAGACACACCATCACTTTCTCAGGTCCTCAAATGCCATACTGACCTACACAGTGGTGGGCACAGCCAGGGCAGTTATTCATTATGAGTAGCTGGATGAATACATATGGAGATTCTTTTTACTCCAGCATTCTTTTAATATCCTTTAAACATGTCTTCACAGCTTCTCTCTACAAAAACAAAGCCAAATTCTCCATGTTTTTGACTCTAAACCAAGTTCTGTGTGGTCTAAGGAGACAAAGTTAGAATCAATGAGTCCAAGTTTTAGGGAGAAAGATACTAGATCACTATGGGGGAATATAGATCAGTTTCCTGGGTGAGGGCAGTGACTATTTAACATGTTTATATTGAAAAGCACTGAGTTACTCCAGGAAAAGGAGACAAGATTAGGCCTCATTGCACTTCCTCTCTGCATTGTAGCACTTCCAGCATCTACACCTTGTCTATGAAAATGAGAGAGTATGTGCATCCCAACTACCATCCTTCTACTGAATGTCCAACCTGAATCCTTCAACACCAGGAAACCCTTCACACTGCAGACATTTCTTTACTCCACACACATCCAAACTAACAGGATATAGCCCATGTAAAATGTCCTCCTAAAAGCAGAGTCTATTACTAAATAAACATTATATGTGCATTTGAGTTAAGGTATGAATGTCAATATCAGTTAAAACCTCAGTACATCAATTAATATTTGCATTTTAACAAAGGTTGTCAATGCCCTAAATCAAAAAAGCACATTTGTAAATATTGTGGGTTGTTCACATCCATGTCAAATAAGCAACTGTATGCCTCCACTGATTTGCAAACCAGCCCCTAAATTATTACCATTCTCATGAAGCTGGAAAAGCTGACCTGTGTACATACTCCTTCCAAGTACAACAGATTATCTTTATTTCTGTATTATGTTTCCCTGGTGGTTCAGCAGTAAAGAACCCGCCTACATGGAGAAGATCTAGGTTCAGTCTTTGGCTTGTGAAGAACCCCTGGAGAAGGAAATGGCAACCCACTTCAGTATTCATACCTGGCAGCTGATGAGTTCATGGAGTCACAAGAGTCGGGTACAAAGAAGTGACTAAACCACTACAACCACAATGACAAGCCCATTAACCTTCCCTAATTAGAATTAAATATTAATAAATGATTTTATTTTAAAAGAAGTGGGTAAATTGGGAGATTGTGGTTTGACATATACACGTTACTTAGATGAAATAGATGGCTGATAAGAACTTACTGTATAGCACAGGGAACTTCCCAGCTGGCTCAGAGGTAATGAATCCGCCTTTCTAGCAGGAGATGTGGGTTCAATCTCTGGGTCAGGAAGATCCCCTGAAGAAGGAAATGGCAACCCACTCCAGTATTCTTGCCTAGGCAATCCCATGGGCAGAGGAGTCTAGTGGGCTACAGTCCATGGGGTTGCAAACGAGTCAGGTACCACTCGGCGATCAAACAGTAGCAGCAATATAGCTTAGGGAACTCTACTCAATACTCTGTAATGACATTTACAGGAAAAGAGTCTAAACAAGAGTGGATATATGTTTACTGACTCATTTGCTGTACACCAGAAACTAACACAATGTTGTAAATCAGCTGTGCTGTGGTTACTCACTCTGTGTGTCCAGCTCTCTGTGACCCCATGGACTGTGGCACGCCAGCTCCTCTGTCCATGGGATTCTCCAGGCAAGAATACTGGAGTGGGTTGCCATCCCCTCCTCTAGGATGGGATCCAAAGCTGCCTCTTGCCTTGACATTCAAATGTAATCACGTTTTTAAAACTGTTACAACATCTGTTACCAAAATACAATTTACCAGATCTTGAGTGTTTTAGGATACTTTTCACCCAGTTCCATTGAAATTAAGCTAGTTCCTATGTACATAAACATGAACGTACATTTTTGGATTGCTTCCAGGAAATTTTGGTCAACACTTCGATTCCCCAACCTAGGCATCGAACCCAGGTCTCCCGCATTGCAAGCAGATTCCTTACCAACTGAGTCGCAAGAGAAGCCCAAGAATACTGGAGTGGGCAGTCTATCCCTTCTCCAGGGAAACTTCTCGGCCCAGGAATCAAACTGGGGTCTCTTGCATTGCAGGTAGATTCTTTATTAGCTGACGTACGGAAGGAAGCCCCAATAATACTCCAATATAAATTCGCTTAAAAAAATAAGTTAGAACATTTTGAGGTTAAAAAAAAAAAAATCTGACTAGTTAGTAGAGAGCTTTTACTCCAAAGGTTTTTTTTTTTTTTTTCCCACATATTGCAAACATCTTCATTGAGAATAAAATCTCAGATTTCAAAAGCAACACCCCCAACTAATTATCCCTAAAAACAATAGTAACAATACCAGTATCACCAATACATTGCAATAACAGGACTAGAATGACAGCTTTTGTTATAAAAGATCTAAAACTCCACCACCAAAGCTGCATCTTTTCTTGACATTCAAATGTAATCACGTTTTTAAAACTGCCCCAATAACATCTGTTACCAAAATACAATTTACCAGATCTTGAGTGTTTTAGGATACTTTTCACCCAGTTCCGTTGGAATTAAGCTAGTTCCTATGTACATAAACACACATGTACATTTTTGGATTGCTTACAGGAAATTTCGGTCAAGACTTCATTACTCTTTAAAACTTTTCTGGTGACCCCAGCAAGTTTAATAATAAAAGGGCTTGTTTTCAAAGATTTGCTAAAGAAAAATTATCATTAAAGATGGATAGGATCGCAGTGTCATAAGGATTTAGAAGGAATTTTGAAAGTCAGCTTAAACTATTAACCCCATAGGTTTAAACCAAAGCTAAACTCAGAGAGATGAAGACTGGTTCCTTTCTAAAGCGGAAAGGTTTCATAGCCATGAGCTTTCATGGTATGACATCATCTCTGTTAGTTAATAAAAGCCCTTGTCACTGACCTGAATCATAACAGCCCTTCCTTTCTGTCACTGCTGGTGGTGACTATCCTGGTGTGGGGAACTGACCCATCCTAATTCAGGGTCCGCTGGTAGCTTCTCTTGGGAAGAGCATGAATTCAGTAAGAACAGAGAAGGAATTTGTACAGCTTTCATCTCTCAAATGTTTATTTGCAGGGACCCTAGAAGTCTTGGATGAACTCCTAGGTTAGTCTGGGATGACATGGCTGACTTCTGCCCCCACAGCCCCTCTGTGTCAACTATGATCCCCATTTCATGGGAGGGCTGCAGATCATAGCAAGGACTGTAGAGTCAAATTATTAACTGTTTCTAATACCGGTTAATTTGGCAAGCCGTATAAAATTTTTTTTTATAAGTGTTTTCTTGTTTCCTCATTCAGAAACTAAGGGTGATAAGGTTGATGTAAGGAGTGAATCACAAGATGGATAACTCTGGGTCACAGTCTAAGGGTTTAAGAAACCCCTGGACTCTGTACCCCCATGCTTTCCCCCTTACCATGTGATTTCCATTACATGTAATCTTGAATGCATCAGGGAAGGACAGAAAATAAAATAAATCAAGCATCACTGAGAAACCTGTTACTAGCAGGTAAAAGTGAAAGTGACTGTCGCTCAGTCATGTCCGACTCTTTGTGATCCCCGTGGACTATCCAGTCCAGGCCAGAATACTGGAGTGGTTAGCCTTTCCCTTCTCCAGGGGATCTTCCCAACCCAGGGACTGAACCCAGGTCTCCCACACTGCAGGCAGATTCTCTACCAGCTGAGCCACAAGGGAAGCCCACTAGTAGGCAAAAGACACCATTTATCAAGAACTGGCTTAGTCTAGTTCAGGAATTCAATGGTAATGTGGCCAAAGCATCACTTCACACACCACATAGGAGGGGACTCTAATCTCCAGTGATGTGACTTCTCATCTGTGTGTCAGATAGGGCTGGCAACACTCTCCCTGGGACATTGGCCTGGAGAAGATCTCTCAACTACTAAATATGAAACTGGGGCCCAAACTGAGTCTTTCACTTGCAAGCTTTGAGCTTTTAATTCAATACAACTGCCTATTATCCCCATTTCTTACCATAAATTATTTGCTCAAAGCCTTGCTTTACTTTGTATGGTGGGCTGACTTTGTTCAGGAAAATGTGTTCATCATGTTTCTCAGAGTTATCACTCTGTAGAGCATCACTGGGGGAAAATCATTTATCCTTTCCAAATGCAGGAAAGGCTGCTGATGTTTATGCTGCCCATGAGTCTTCAGCAGGTCCTAACCTGACTATTAACATTGGCCTGTCGATCACAATGGGTTTGGCTGACAGTTTACCAGATATGCAGTCTCAGCATCATTTGAGTCAGCAGCCCATACCACTGTGGCCTTGCCCCCAGCTGTGGATTTCTTAAACAGCAATTATTTGGCTATAAGACTTTCAATGTAGTTGGTTGAATCTAAACCACACTGATCAACCTTTTTGCTTCTCTGTCTTTAGCAATCTGTGATTATGGTACTATGTCACCCACAGGAATCTGTTTTATTAAAAAAGAGTTGCCTATACAAAGATTTTGTAAACCTAGTGAAGATGAATTTTGGTACAAAATCAGGTTATCTTAGAGACATATGTTAAGAACATTCACAAGTGCATTTATTAATATTTGATGTCTTTAAAAAACCAGAATGAGGGGGGAAGCATCTGTGGTGAGATGAACATATGTAGCAAGTTTGTTCCCTGCTTGTTTGAGACTGTTGATCTGTCAATATATGTATGAGGAAATTACTCTGTTTATAAGTGATAAATCTGAGGAATCTGCTAAGAGAAGTATTGTGAAGCAGAAGAAGTTAGCTTGTGCCCAAGAATAGAAACTATGAAATGTATGGAGAAAGGTATTCCCAACTCAGTGTATAGTTACCCTTGTTCAACCATAGAAGAAACCATGGATATAAATTGCTTTAGGGCACTTCAGAATTTACAAGGGTATAAAGGAGAGATGATGTTTTCATTCCTTATGAAAAATGATTCCTGATAAAATTTGATGCTAACCTCTAGATATTCCATGTACTGTGATCAGTTCTGCAAAGAAACAGAAAATGCTGTAACTGCATTAAAGGCAAATGAGCAAGATATGGAAGCTAATGTTAGAAAAGCAACTTGAGGCTTTTGCAGGGAGGAAAAGCGATGTGTGTTTACTTAATAACACCTTTGCTTAACACAGTACTGATCTTGCAATTGACCTGAAGAGTGCACCTCCACTGAAAGGCTGAGTTTGGACTATACACCACCCAAGAGTTTGGTTTTCAAATGCAAATATAAATACGCAGCAACAATCCTATATCCACCAAACATTATTTATTCAAGTTTCACTTTATATCTAGATATTTTTAGAAAAACTATATCTTTGCAAACATAGTATGCGCATGCTAAGTTGCTTCAGTCATGTCTGACTTTGCGAACCTGTGGACTATAGTCTGTCAGGCACCTCTGTCCATAAGATTCATCAGGCAAGAATACTGGACTGGGTTGTCAAGAGCTTCTCCAGGTGATCTTCCCAACCCAGGGACTGAACCTGTGTCTCTTATGTCTCTGGCATTGTCAAGTGGGTTCTTTACCACTAGTGCCACCTGGGAAGCCCCTTTGCCAACACAGTATGGAGTGATTATTTAGTTGCCTTTAAGCTTTATGTATTCACCCAAAATGTGTCTCTTGTGCAAATGCATGTAATTTTCTAATGGAATGCATAGCTATTTTCCAACGTACTATCAAACCAATTACTCGTGAAAACCCACGTTGCTCTTTTCTCTTCACAAGTGGGAGGCAGTTGGAAGCTTACCACCACGAGATGGAGTGGGAAATACATGCCCAGGTTAGCTAATGCTACTCTGACATCAAGGGATAGGAAAGTCTCCAGAAAACTCTCTGAAAGTGGAGAAAGTGCTCAGTGCACTTGCTTTGTTTGTGATGAGGGTCTTACAGAAGATCGTGTGTGTAAACCACATTGCTAAGATTACTTCCCCTGAAAAAGGGGTGGCAGCTGGGGCTTTTCAGCAGCACATGTCGCCATCATGTTATCGTCCCTCCTCTAGAGGGTCCCACATGGCTCATGGGGTACCCTACCTTGCTGCTGACCCTGCCGACCTCCTTGGCCACACTCACAAGTGAGGGAGGCTCCCCACCTCTGCTCCCAGCCATGAGATTCTTCCCTCTGTAGCAGGACTGTTCTGGCTCCCACAGTGGTCAGGATGACAGGCATTGGGAAGCAGACCTGTGGCCCTGGCCTTCCCTATGCCCATGTGTCCCACAGCTGAGCCCTGGCTATGTGCAGCCAGTCTGTCTTCTTTGGGCAACTGATAGCTTGTTTGTGTCCCATGGTCTGGACCACTGCTCTGGGGCACAGCAGGTGCTTTGTCCTGGGGCTGCCTCTCTGTTCCTCCTGGATGTAAAGTCCCACCTCATTCCTCTCCTCACAGTGCAGAGCTTGCACCCTCCTCTCTATAACCAGGAGCTCTGATGGATCCTCCTTCAATGCCACTCTCAGAGTCTGAAGTTCTCCTTGTCCTCTACCTGGAGAAGATTTTCCATTGCTTTATATTTCTTCCTGCAGTAAGCAGCATCATAATCTTAATTATTCTTTTATGTTTTTCTAATGAATGTCTTCTTTCCCTGGAAGCTTACATTAAGGACATAAAAGTGAAGTTGCTTCAGCTCCCAGGTGTATAATCTTATCAGGTAAGTGGGGAGAACTAAGACCTTGGGAAGAGGTGATACAGTGATGCTTTATCTCTTTAAAATGTATTTTATTGAAGTATATAGTCGATTTATACTGTTGTGTTAATCTCTACTGTGTGTCAAAGTGATTCAGCTATAGACACACTCATATATACAATATATATGTTCTTTCACTAATTCTTTTCAAGTGGCACACTGGTAAAGAATCCGTCTGCCAATGTAGGATATGCAAGAGACGCAGGTTCGATCCCTGTGTTAGGAAGGTCCCCTGGAGTAGGAAATGGCAACCCACTCTGATATTCTTGCCTGGGAAATTCCACACACAGAGGAGCCCGGAGGACTACAGTCTGCAGGTTGCAGAGTCAGACAGGGCTGAGCGCATGTACACTGCCAATACCACTGATTGTTTTCTATTACGGTCTATCACAGGTTATTGAGTATAGTTCCCTGTGCCATACAATAAGACTTTGTTGTTTACCCATTCTGTATATAATACTTTGCATCTGCTAATCCAAACTCCCAATCCTTCCCTCCCCCCTCCCCTTCCTTCTGACAACCACAAGTCTATTTGCTATGTCCATGAGTCTATTTCTATTCCGTAGATTAGTTCATTAGCATTCTACTTGAGATTCCACATATAAATGATATCATGTGGTATTTGTTTTTCTCTGCCTAACTTACTTCTGTTAGTATGACAGTTTCTATGTCCTTCCATGTTGCTGCAAATGCCATTATTTTATTCTTTTTTATGGCTGAGTACTATTCCACTGTATATATATACCACTCTTTATCCACTCATCTGTCAATGGATAGTTAGGTTATTGCCGTGTCTTGGCTCTTGTAAATAGTGCTGCTACTGGGGTGTATGTATCTTTTCAAATTAGAGTTTTCTCCAGATTTATGCCCAGGAATGGGATTGCTGGGTCATATGGTAGTTCTAGTCTTAGTTTTTTTAAGGAGCTTCCCTACTGTTTTCCATAGTGGCTGCACCAATTTACATCCCCACTAACAGCATAGGAGAGTTTCCTTTCCTCCACACCCTCACCAGCATCTATTATTTATAGATTTTTTGATGACGACCATTCTGGCCAGTTTGAGGTGGTACCACATTGTAGTTTTGATTTGCATTCACTGACACTTTCTTTAGAGTTGACAATGAAGATCCAGGGCCAACTGTAGACAGCTGGATTAGAGCTGCTTGGGCCCCAGAACTCCTGTTTTTCTGCTATCCCTATGTTTGCCTGTGGGACTTAAGATTCCTCCAGAAGCTGCATCATGGACACCCCCTCTATATATTAAGTGTGAAACAGCTACTTCTCTTGATCCTGCTGCAGATTCCCGTTGGTAACCTGTCAGTGACTCAGTGTTGCTTAATAAGCTGAATTTTAACACCATAGAGAAGCCTCTGTCAGGGTTAGTGAGTCTTCATCATCCCTACTTCAGTCAACTGAACAGGCTTCACTTACCTGCCCAGACTGAGTTGGAGGCCTCTAGAAACTATTTCCCAGGAAAATCACAATCCCCTTTTCACAGCAGAATTCCTGGTATGTTAATGTAGTGCCTGGCTCATAAGAGGGATTCAGTGAGTACTAAATGTATAAATGAATGCATGCTAATATCTGGAAGATAACATGTATGTATGGGTGAATAAAGATGTAAAATACAATAAAATATTAAATATGCTGCAATAATAAACCCTGCTGAGATCTGACTACACAGTAATGTAAATACCAGACACCTCTCTTTATCATGCTTCCCCCAACACTAATCCATTTGGTCCTTCCCATCCTGACTCATGTAAGGTGTTCTTGAGGCTTAGTGTACATGGTATGTATGCACTGTGTATATTCATTAACTTAGCTAAATCCCTCACTAGTCTGTATCCTCCCAGAGGGCAGGGCATCCTGCATGTCCTATTCATTGCTATGTCTGTAGCCTCCAGAAAGGCCTCACTGCCTGACACCTCATGGGTTTTCAAGGAATGTTTGTGGGCAGATTAGATGAGGGCTTGACTGACTCAGGTCTTCAGGGTTTTAGCACCCCATTTCATTTTCTTAACCTTTATAACATACTGAGACAGATTAGTCAAAATTACTTCCAAACAAAAATATGTGAGGAGACAGGTCTATCTTTCCAGGAGTTTTAAACTCTTTAAATCACCCTTAAACAATGGGCGGTGAGTTGAGTGCACGTTTGCATGTGGAAAGTGGTGAGGACTGGCTTGAGCACAGGAGCTGAACTTGGCTCCCAGAAGGTAGGTCATCTCTCAGGAGCAACAGCTCAGCTTCTGCCCTGTGAGATAGTAGGTCCTGTCATGTCAGAGACCAGAGGACCCCTTCCTTTAAGGACAGCCTGAACTGTCTCTCGGGAAGTGTGTCCCAGGACCAGCCCTGGATAGGACAGCTCTCCAGCTACTTTGCCTCAATCTAGCTGTGTGTATACTGGCAGGAACAATTCTTACTGCCCAGTAAACTTGGCAGTAAACTGACCAAAGAAGTACCTCAACAGGAATACTTTTTAAACTCTAACAGATTTTTTTTCCTACTACTTTATCAAATTTTTATTTTGCCTATTTGGTTGGAATCCCAGATGTCCTTTTGAGTTTAAAGACCATCCTTGGGAAAAAAGCTGACATCTCCATATGCCTAACATTCAAAAAACCCTGCTGCTTGCAACTGGGCCAAACCATAGTCTGAAGTTTCTCCCAAGAGAACCACTAGGGCANCCCAGAAGGTAGGTCATCTCTCAGGAGCAACAGCTCAGCTTCTGCCCTGTGAGATAGTAGGTCCTGTCACGTCAGAGACCAGAGGACCCCCTCCTTTAAGGACAGCCTGAGCTGTCTCTCAGGAAGTGTGTCCCAGGACCAGCCCTGGGTAGGACAGCTCTCCAGCTACTTTGCTGCAATCTAGCTGTGTGTATACTGGCAGGAACAATTCTTATTGCCCAGTAAACTTGGCAGTAAACTGACCAAAGAAGTACCTCAACAGGAATACTTTTTAAACTCTAACAGATTTTTTT
>SJYA01011870.1:0-12252 GCA_006410615.1 Neotragus moschatus
CAGCAATGTTAATTATATTTATCAGGTTATACATGACATCCCTAGTCTTGTATCTTTTGACTGCTTTCATCTGATTCCCCTCCCACCGTGGTTGCTGATGTTCACAGCATCAGATGAGCTGGACCCTCATGTCCCACACCTCTGCCCGTTGCTTTCATATTCACTCATTCATTCATTCGCTCACTCAGTCTCAGCCCTCACATAGCTCACCGTTCAGTGGGGGAAGCAGGACAGTGAGCAGATGAGCGTTTCTTCCTGTGTTGCGAGGATATGATAAGGGGGATTTAAAGCGAAAAGCCTTGACGCCTGGCTAAGCCGAGTCAAGCTGTCATTCCCCTCCACCCCCCAATTTCCCCATCTCCCACCTGCCAACTCCCCATGGGGCCTATTGATTCCTGACACGCCTTGATGTAAAATTACACGTCGTGATATCATTCAGGATAATGCTGACAAAGGCAAGGGGGGCCCCTGCAGCGCCCGCTGAGACCTCCTTCCCTCACTCCCACCCCCCACCGGAGCCGATCTTGAATTCCATTTATAGCTGGGAGGATGCAGACGGCAGCGAAGACGCCCCACGGAGGGGGGAAGATAAATACAATTTCAATCGGACCCATTGATCTCTCCTCTGATCAATTTAACAGTCAGGGAGGTGGAGAAACAGGTAGGAAAAGCCCTGCCGGGCGTGCCACCGTTTAATTCGCTTGAGGGGCAGGGGACATGCCGGCTCACAGTCCCCGGGTGAGAAACTCCGGACTCTGCGGTCCCAAAACGGAGGGAAGGAGGCGGGAAGTAATTTGGTAGAGGAAAGAACAGGCATTAACAAGCCGGACTTAAAATACCCATTAGGTGATTAAGGGGATTAGGCTATTATTTGTGAGCGCTGTCTCTGAAAGCTACGAGGGAGGCTGAGACTCCTCCAGGCACGCTCCCTCCAGCCTGGGAGAACGCAGGGTGACTCATCTTTCTCCCAGCAAAGACCCAGCAGCACCAGGGGGCTGGCTGCCTGCCTCTGCCCTGCACTGGGCATAGCACAGCTTCCTCTCACGAAGAAAATCAACCTTTTCCACTGGAGCATGAAGCCGGGTGCCTCTTTCTTTTGCTCAGGGTTCCGTGCCGTGAGGGGGTGGGCCGGAACTCAGGGTCTGTCTCAGGGGTCCCCCAGTTCCCAACTCTAGCATGCTGCTGCCCAAGCCTCCCCCTTGGGGTAGGCATCCTGTAAGAGAGTAAACCCCACAGCAAGTCTGTGGGTTCTCCAGGATGAACTGAGGGCAGCGGGGACCTTGGACCCGCTGTCACTGAGCCCACAGGGGCAGCTCTCGGTCACCACCCAGGGCCACTCAGAGGAAGAGGTCAGGGGTGTCTCCCAATGGAGCAGAGTCCATGAGTGGATGTGACTGGACCTCACAGAGGGAAGGAGGGAGCTTTGCCCTTGCTTCTTAGGGCCTGCAGCCCCCCTGCCTGGGAACCCTGCCCTCCTCACGCGCCTGGCCCAGGCCCCGCAGGTCTTTCTGTGGTTTTCCACCATGTGCTCCTGGACTCCCGCCATGGGTCTCTCACTGGTCCTCCCCCAGGTGTCCATGGACAGGGAAGTCAGCATGGCTCCTGAAATCCAAGCCTCAAGCTAAAGGGAGGGAGCGCTAACCAGGGTGGGCAGGCTAGGGCTTTCAGACAGAAGAGGACCATTTTGGAGACCTGGATCTTCTGGGGCTGCCAGAAGTACACCGCAGAGCCGATGGCCTGTGCGCGGCCTCCCTGGAGGGCCCTGACACACGCTGGGCGTCGCTGTTGTTGAACCCTGCTGAGCCCCTTACCCATCGCCCCCGGTGTGCAAGATGGCACTGGCAGGGCTGGCAGCCGGTGGACACAGAGCTCCGGGATGGTGCCAGCTCCTTACAGGAGGGCCCCAGCCTGGCACCCGGAAGCTCCACGCTGAATGTACTCGGTGGGTGAAACGGCTGACGTCTGCACCCAGCTCTCCTGCCGCCCCCAGACTGCCCTTTCCTGGCCCAGGCCCTCAGTCTGTCCACAGCCTCCAGCGGCTCCAGACTCCTTCACTCTGGCCCTCAGCTGTGCTCCAGATTGCCACATTCAGAGCCAAGTGTCCCTGACATGCTGGAGAGAGAGAGCTCTTTCATAGGAGAGTTAAAATCATGGAGCGGGTCTCTGCAAATTATCACACTGCAGAGGACAGAGTTCCTACCTGAGGGATGGACCCCCATCCAGGTGGGGATTTCTTTCTGTACCTTCAGTGTCTTCCAACTCAATCATATCAATAGGTATTTACTGGGCATTTATTCGATGCAGGCCCTGGGATGACAGTAACAGACAAGCTGAATTAGTCTCTGCCCTCATAGAAGGAATAGTCCAGAGTATGGGCTTCCCAAGTAGCGCAATGGTAAAAGAATCCACGTGCCAATGCGAGAGACACAAGAGACCCCGATTCAATCCCTGCATCGGGAAGATTCCCTGGCATCATAAATGGCAACCCACTCCGGTATCTTTGCCTGGGAAATCCCATGGACAGAGAAACCTGCAGGACTACAGGTCACGGGGTTGCGAAGAATCAGACATTAGCATGAACACACATACAGAGGATGAGAGGGGATACGGACAGGGTAACAGAGTGTTCTGGTGCAGCGTGGTAAGGATCTTACCAAGAGAAGCAGGGGCTGCAGTCCGGCTCCTGAGCTCTTGGTGGAGGTCAGGACTGGAGATCAGTGGGAAAGAAGCAATGTCAGAGCTGAAACCTGAGGATGAGCTGGAGTTAGCAGGTTAGGGGGTGGGAGTAGAGGGAGAGGGGGCCTCGGGGCGGAAGGAGAACGCGTGCAGAGGGTTGAGGCAGGAGGTTGCTGGACATAGTTCAGCATCTGTTAGAAGTTCAGCTGGATCCCGGACAATGGATGATGGGGAAAATGGGAGAGATGAGGCTGGAGGCATCATGAAGGTGTGATTCATAAGAGGCTTAGCAGACTGACTAGGAGTTTGGGCCTCATCTCTCCTAAGGGCACTGAGAGGCCAGTCTATGTATATTCGCTCAGTCCTGTCCGACTCTTTGTGACCCCATGAACTACACAATCCATGGAATTCTCCAGGCCAGAATACTGGAGTGGGTAGCCTTTCCCTCCTCCCGGGGATCTTCCCAACTCAGGGATCAAACCCAGGTCTCCTGCATTGCAGGCAGATTCTTTACCAGCTGAGCCACAAGGGAAGCCCAAGAATACTGGAGTGAGTAGCCTATCCCTTCTCCCAGGGATCTTCCTGACCTAGGAATTGAACCAGGGTCTCCTGGTTGCAGGCGATTCTTTACCAGCTAAGCTATCAGGGAAGCCCAAGAGGCCAGCGGGGAGTTTTAAAATGAGGAAGTGATGGACTTGGATCTGCGTTTGAGAACGATCTTTCTGTGCTGAGGAAAGGAACTGGGGGCAGGAGATCGGGCAGTGGCAGGGCCCAGGCAAGGAGCATCACTGGGCGCAGAGATGCGGAGGGACCACCGACGCTGTAGCTGAGACCTGGGGTGCCATTTGCTGGAAGAGGGGTTGCAAGAGGAGAGAATCTGGAGTGAGCAATCTCTCCACCGTGAGCCCAGATGCGCGTGGACCCACGCCAGGCACCAAGGGGAGAGAGTACACAGACCCTGAGCTTCTTGTCATCAGTCGACACGTTATATTCCTGCACCTCCAACACCTGGCACTTAATCGGTGGTGAAAAGTATTTCTTAAATGCATGTATGAATGAGTGCATGAATACACGGGCATAAGATGGAATCTCTAATTTCAAAGTTCTTTGAGTCTTATTGTAAGAAAAGGTGATCCTACATCACACAATTGGAGAACAGCACAAGATAGAACATAATTAAGCTCTAAATCGTCTGGTTCAGGCTGTAAGTGCGGGCGTTTCAGAGAAGGGAAAGATCAGTGTGGGCTGGAAGGGTTAAGGATGGCTTAAATATAATTCCCTGACATGACTGCACCCTGGAAACAACAGTGCCGGTCTTAAAACGGGAGAGAGATGAAAGGCAACACAGAGAGCCGTATTTACCCAGTGCTGTGCCATGGACCACCGTGATACTGGGGGACTGAATTAATATCACTGGCCTTGGGAGGTTAACACTGCTCAAGTGGATTTATTCCTGTACAATTTATAGTGGGCCCTGACATAATCCATTCTCACCGTATTCTTTTTTTAAGGATGCTTTTTTGTCGAGGTGAAATTCGTGTGACCTAAAATCTTAAAGCGTCCCAGTCAGTGGCGCTTAGTACCTTCACACCATTGTGCAACTACCTCCGTTCTCNTGCTCAAGTGGATTTATTCCTGTACAATTTATAGTGGGCCCTGACATAATCCATTCTCACCGTATTCTTTTTTTAAGGATGCTTTTTTGTCGAGGTGAAATTCGTGTGACCTAAAATCTTAAAGCGTCCCAGTCAGTGGCGCTTAGTACCTTCACACCATTGTGCAACTACCTCCGTTCTCCAGACCCAAAACATATTCATCACCCCCAAGAAACCCTGCTCAGTCTCTACTTGAGCCCAAAGAGCAATGTGGTGGACTGGAAGGAGCCCTGAAATACGGGGCCTCGAGCTGTCATCTGGGGTCTATGACTAAGTTGCTCAAATCTGACCCAGGGCAAGTCACCAGTGTGATTTCCGGACCTGAGTTCCATCATCTCTAAAATGGGTGTATTTGATTAAGATGACAATCAAGGCCTCATCTAGCTGTACAACACTGAGGTTTTAAGTCCAGTTGTCTTTCACATTTGAAGACGGCTGGCATGAAAATAGATTTCCTGGTGTTTCAAGTTCGTTGGTGATTCGAGCTATGTTTGCAACCCGAATAACTTTATATGATCCCAAGTCTTAACACGTCTCTCTCTTTCTTCCTGCCCCAAACCTTTAACTACCATTTGTTGTTGTTTTTTAACACCAGACTCTCTGTGCACACCTCATGGAAAGAATGTGTTTCCAGTTTTCCTAGCAATTTCAAACTGCAGAGTTCAGCCAAATGCACAGAAGATAAAAAAGAATGGAGCAAGAGAGGGATGACTATATGCCGAGCCTCCTGGCTTCACGGGGTGTCTCCTAAAATTCAGGGGCTATTTGGAAGTACCAGTCCATTGTCGAAACTTGAAATTGAAGACTGGCGGGTCTGTCTGAGCGTGGGGTTGCTTCCACATGCTGCACTGGGTGAAGAAGCTAAATCTCAGTCTCATAAAGTGAGCCTAGAAGTCTAGTCAATGAGAACGTTGAAGTGTTATTGGTTTAGTTGTGACCGAGTTTGCAAACGCATGGACTGTAGCCCACAAGGCTCCTCTGTCCATGGGATCCTGTACGCATGAATGCTACAGCGGGTTGCCGTTCCCTTCTCTGGGGGATCTTCCTGACCTAGGAATCAAACCCAGATCTCCAGCATTGCAAGCAGATTCTTTACCGTCTGAGCCACCAAGGAAGCCCCTGACTGTTCGTTAATGAAGTGCTAACCCAGTGTTCTGATTCCGCATAGGCTTAGACCAGAAATGCACGAGGCTCACAGATGCCACTGGAACAGAGACAAGGGCTAGAGCCACCCCTGAAGATGGTGCTACCTGAACCAGCACTTTTGACGTGTGATGAGACCGGATGTGTTAGGCAGCTTAGTGCCAAGGACTTAGAACTAAGGGGGGGAAAAACCTTAACTGACTGAATTTTTTTACATTACAAAGGACTTCTTTAGGCTGTCACTGCGTGAGGTCTTTTGATGTTCTCATAGGTGGATTTTTGTATGCAGAAAAGATCATTTCACGTTTTGTTTAGGATATAAGATTCTTCCATTTGTTACTAGTGAGTGCTAACGTTTAATGAGTGATTATATATCAGGGATTATTCTAAGAGCTTACATCTATCTTATTTAATGCACTATTAGTATTCTGCTATTAATGTTAGCATGTCTATTTTACAGGTGAGAATACTGAGGCACAGCCAGGTGAATCTACCTGTCCAGGATCACACAGCAATTCAATAGCAGTGCCAGTTTTAAACCCTGGCAGTTTGGCTTCAGCAACCAAGCTCCTAACCACCATGTTCTACTGTTTCTCCTTAAAGAGCCAAATTTAAAAACCTGCTTCTAACTTAGACTTTTACATTTAGTTTATAAATCTCATTATCCTATCTGCGAGTCTAACACATTTTAACAACCACTTTAAGGGAGACTTTGATTCATGGTTGATTCCATTTATAACCTTAGTTAATTAAATTCCTTTAAACATTTTAAACTGCAGTTATAAATTTACTATGTTCTCTTTCCTTTTTAAGCACTTCATTTGACTGATTTAATAAACAAAAACCTCCCAACTGCTTACATTCTTATAAATCTAATAAATTAAACTTCTGAGTATGAGGAACCCTAAGTGCTCCTAAATGTTTTAACTCTGTATGTTAATTTTATAAAATTTCCATTTAAGATCACAAGCCTCATGAATCACTCTGTTCCCATTTTAAACTGAGCTTACAAGACTGAACTGTTCCTACAGAAGACAAATGCTCTTCAACATTACAAAATTAAGATGCCAAATATGCAGAGAATTCCCTGCTGTGAAGAAAAAAAAACAACAACAACAATGCTACCAATTTGACTCTTTTAAACATTTTTAATTTTAATTTTAAAAATTTCTGAGTTAAAACATGCTTGTGCTTTAAAAAAACAATTTTTCCCTAAGCAAATGTGGGAGTTACTTTCCTATATATATATATATATATTTTTTTTTTTTTTCCTTGCCTCTACTGGAGAGATTTCTTAAGTGACCAAGAGCTGTAACTAGAATTTGATCAGACTTTTTATCTGCAAATCCAGTATCCAGGCTAAAGCTATGTTTGCAGTCACTGCTCCTGGTTTTCAAAACTCCAAGAATGGAGTGATCATGGGGTCCTGGGTTATGATTTTAGCTAATTTTTAAGTCAGGCAGTGTCTGCAGCCTCTCCTCAGGTAACCTCATGTTTGAGTGGGTTCAATAGTCTATTTGCCACTCCATCCCATTCTGATTTATTTTTCATTCTGCCTCTCTGTTAGGGTTATGCAACTTGTATGGATATTAACATAATAACGGATTGAATTCTGCACGTCTCCGACGGCCATGTCTGACCTGAATTAAAACTTCTACCAGCAATATTCGTGTGTGTATCTGCAACCTTCACCCATAGGCCCCAAGCTATTTTTAGGCTCACTTAGTGTTCCGGACAAGCTAGTGACCAGTTTAGAATATCCAACGGCATCAAACATCGAAACATTTGTTTAGGTGGGTTCTAAGAGGAATGGATAAGAACATTTGCATAGATTAAATGCCAAGATGCTCGCTAAGGAAACATGGGTTTGACTGGAGACCTGAAATGAAATTTCCCACGTAGCTTGGGAAATGCAAATCAGTTGGTGGCATACCAACCCCCACTGGACTAGGAAGATAGTCTCCTTTCGCTTTCAGACTTTTAAAAATCAGGTGCATGATTCCGAAGTTCATTTTCTCTCCCCCAGACCCAACACATAAGCCCCCTGCACTTGCACCATCGGAAAGCCGTGGTAATTGCTAGGACATGTTCATTTACCCTGCAAAGAGCTGGTTTTGTCTGCCTGTATTTAAAGGATTTGAAGGGGTGACAGGGAACAGCTGGAGAGAGGGGTTTGGCCTGTGAAGGCGGAGAGCCTGGGCTCAGATGTATTCGGACTTGGTTAGCTTGAAACGCAGCAGCTCACGCCCCTCTCCTCCCTCCTCCGGGGCTCCTCAAACTGGCAGCTCCCGTGCTCTCTCCCTTCCCCAGCCCCTGCTCTCTGCTCTCCTGCTCACCTGCCCTCCCTCAGTCCAGAGGCTGGAGCCTTGCAGAAAGACCAGTAGACAGACCACCCCCATCCTCCCATCAAAAAAAAAAATCTTGTTACTGTTGCTATAATCAGAACCAGGAGTGGTTTGAATGCTCCTATTGATAATCACAGCTGGGACTGCATAAGCAAAAGAAAGCCAGCAAAATCGGGGCCAGTGGACAGTCAGAGACCGCGGAAAACCCATCGATTGTCGCTGCGGCTTCCCTCCATAGCACAGAGGGAGCGCGGAAGAGCTGGACTCTGGGTAATTTCGAGCAAACAATGTGCTGTGGAGCGTTATTTGTAGGTCCTGAAAATCGAAGTGGAACCCCCAGCTCCCCGTAGAACATGCTTCGTTAGTGTGGAACAAAGGGCCGCTGCTGGCTGGGGATGGCGGCGCGGGGGAGCAAGGAGAAAGAGGGCCCAGTGGAAGCTCCGGGAGGCTGTGTGGACCAGTCCCTGCATCCCAGGGACTCCAGAGGAGAGCCACCGCCCTTCCCAGAGCAGGGGCCACCCTGCGTGAGGTCACAGGTGCCGAGTCTCGCTGGTCGGGGAGCTTCTCCCGCCTTTCATTTCCCTCCCATCTCCAGTGCAGGGCTCTGTGAAGACCCAGCAGTGCAAAAGCACCTATATCAGAGGCGCTGATATGATTTGAGAGGTCTCCTAGCACCCAGATGGGGCCCAAGGGTGTGTCAGGGAGCAGCATGTTCAGTCCACAGAAGAAACAGATGGCACCCATCAGGGGACCCCGGGGAGAGCGTGGGAAGGGACTCTGACGAAGCACAGACGGGGCTGAGGGAGAACAGCAGAGGAGGGCGGATCCCTCTCTGGGTCCAGAGAAGGAGACGGGCTCCAGAGCTTGGTGAGAGCTGGCCATTGTTAGGTGAACTCAGCTACTCCAAAGGGTGACCCACCCAAAGAGGGAAGGAGCACCCTGACTTCACTCCGTCCCTGCCTCTGATCTCCTGGCAGAGACTAGGACTGGTTCAGCCCTGCTAGAAGCCAGAGGACAAGAAGGCACATCGAGAACTCCCAGGACCAGCACAGATGAAGGGCGGAAAGTTCTGGAAATGTCCAGTACAGTGACCCAGACCGCTCTGTGTCCCTAGCCCACCCTAAACATTATTCTTTGACACTTATCCACTCACAGGGCTTCCCAGGTGGCATTTATGGTGAAGAACCCACTTGCCAGTGCAAGAGACATAAGAGACTCAGGTTCAATCCCTGGGTCGGGAAGATCCCCGGAGGAGGGCCTGGCAACCCACCCCAGTATTCTTTTCTGGAGAATCCCATGGACAGAGGAGCCTGGCGGGCTAGAGTCCATGGCATCTAGAAGAGTCGGACATGACTAAAGCAACAGAGAATGCCACACATGTCATCTGTTTGCATGAGACCCCTCGGAAACAGGCCTGGACTGACCGCAGTGGATTCAACAAATAAGAAGCAGCTGGGAGTCTGGAGGCTGCTGGAACTGGTCCCACAGCAACAGTGTCAGGGCTGGCTTCTCTGGGACCCTCTTGGCCTCTCTTTTATACTCGTTGCCTCCTGGTCACGTGACCCAAGCATCCTAACATTCTCACCCCGGGGCCTCTCGTGGTCCCTGGAACACAGAGGATGCTCAGGAAATTAGGAGTGACTGTAGGAACGATGGGCTGACCAGCAGCTGGGGATGGTTCAGGGGCGGGCTTCCTTGGCCTGTGAGTACAGTCCTCTCAGGAGGCCCTCTGAGCAGAGGCCACACTCCAGCCGAGTGCAGGGGCCCCCCCTCTCCTCTGCTGCGCCTCTTCTCCCCTGAGCACATAGACACCAGGACCGCTGAACCCTGATTCTGCTCTCCCAGGTCTCCCCAGCTGCCACCCAGAGCTCCTGAGAGCAGGCCCCACACATACACCCTCATGCTCAGCAGCGGGTCAGTAAGTCCAATCCCTCTCTCGCAGATGAGACACTGTCTCAAGATCCTTGTCTTCACGACCCTCCTACATAGAAAACAAAAGACAAATACAATCTGCTCCCATGGTCTGTCCACATCCAACCTTTCCCACCAGCCCACAGCCGGCTACTCAGAAACAGGCCTTTCCACGGGATCTTGATTCTTAAAAAACAGAAGAAGGGATGGGAGAGGAGGAAGAGAAGAACTAGAAGAAATCGTGCTCCAAACTCCTGGATTGATTTAGAGGAGCCCAGATAGATGTTCAACACATGAATTCCTTCAGCCCCCTGCTGCACTGACCACAGACCACTGTGCAGGGTAGGAGGCAGGGTCAGAGGGGGACCAAAGCCCCTCCCCTCTTCCAGGTTTTGCCAGGAAATTAATTCCAAAGAGTGGATACTGGGCCTTCCCTTCAAAGCACCAATTCACAGAATTCTTCCAGAAGGGAGAGCAACAGAGTTGAGCCAAATGCAAAAAGATGACACTTGTCTTGAAAAATAAACTTAATTTGACCTGCCATGCATTTTAAACAATGGACTAGGTTACTACATTAATTAGCTACAATACCACCCACAAGGAACAAGTCCAAGATAGACCCATATTTCTATATCACGTCAGATCTAAGCTGGTGTAAGTTCCCTGTCTCCTCCTGTCCAGCTGGTTTGCATTCCCAGGGCGTTTATTTTGTCCCTATACTTCTGAGAGGTCATCAGTGTGTCCGCGCAGCTGCCAGGAGGACTGCCGGGGAGAGGAAGGCAAGGCACACGCCTCACCCTAAGGCAAGACTTCATTTCCACCTTTCAGGCTATTGCCGCGCTGGAGTCACAAGGCAACCCTTGGCTGCAAGACAGGCTGGGAAATATGGTCTCTATTCTTCGTGGCCTTGTTTCCCAACTAAAAATTATTTCACTCTGTATTAAGGGGAGGAAACATTTTTAGGGACAATCGCAGTCACTACTGGAGTTGTGAACATATGAAAACAGGTGTGTTTTACGTTCAAGTTACAGAGTTTAAATTTCCCTGTAAAAGGCTGAAGGAGCTGACAATCTTGGGAGCTACTGCTCTGGGATAAGAATCAGCAGGACCAAGTAGAAGCTGGGCTCATCCCCAGTGGGGCAGGTTTTCCCCAGTTCCTGCCTGGAACTGAGAAGAGCCTGGAGCTGAAGGATGGCCTTAGAGGTAGGGCAAACTAATAGTTCAGATTAATCCAGCTCCGAGAGAGTAACCCTTTCCTAGTGGAAGGTTCTAATACACACCCACCCTCACGGCCAACTCCGCATCAGTGCAGTAAGAGCCAGAGTCCTTGGAATCAATGTCAGACCAAAGAGTTCAGCCATCCATTTTCTTCAGCAGACATCCCCTGCACCCTTATGTGTCAGGCCTTGTACTAGGCCCAGAGAGACAGAGAAAAGGACATAGACTTTGTCTTCCAAGAGCTTTTTTTTTTTGAAACATTTATTTTGGGGCCCCTCAAAGTATTTTAATATTAAATTAGCTCCTATATTAATACGTGTGTATCAATCCTCCACTCTGAGCTCATCTTAATAGGAGGTATCAGGGAGCTTTTCAGGTAGCTTAAGATAAGACCCGGGACCTGCTGACCAACTAGAGAATAAATGAATAGTCCTGAAGAGTTTCACTCTGGGGAGTTTTGAGGCATTTCCGCCTTCTGGCCTCCTTCCCACTTCCCCAAGTGTATATACTCAGTATGGAGGGTGACATGTTGTTCTACGTGTTACTAAGCCATGTAGCACATTTCTTCTAGATCGTCTGCTTCAAGGCAAAAGATATTTCTCTGGCGCTTCCACTGGTTCCCACTGGTGGAGATCATCGGCATTGCCACTGGGGTTGGGATGGCCATAGTACATCATTCTGTCACCACATAACCAGTCTTTTGGGCTAGAACTTTAATTTTGACTCTATCATCAGGTTAATCTACTTCTGACCCATACATGTACTTGGAGCAACTGTAAGAGTAAGGACAAGCTTCCCTGGTGGCTCAGGGGGTAAAGAATCCACCTGCCAATGCAGGAGACTCAAGTTTGACCCCTGGGTCAGGAAGATCCCCTCGTGGAGGAAATGGCAACCCACTCTAGAATTCTTGGCTGAAGAATCCTATGGACAGAGGAGCCTGGCGGGCTACAGTCCAGGGTTGCAAACAGTTGGACGTGACTGAGCAACTCAACAACCACAATAAAGAGCAAGGACACAGGAGCAGATTTGTTTCGATCCCCTTGGCACGGACTTGGTGCGGCCTCCCTAGTCTCACCCCCACCCTCACGTGGAGAGTCTCTGTGAGTTCCCTCCTGTTAAGCCGCTCCGAGGACTTGTAGTCATGAACACTGCTTTGGGACCATGTAGCACTGAATTTAAATCTCAGCTTCACAACAAACTTGCTGGGAGATTTTGAAACCATGACTTAAACTTTTGAGGTGACAAGAATACACAGAGGAACTGTACAGAAAAGATCTTCATGACCTGGATAATCATGATGGTGT
>SJYA01011871.1:0-20728 GCA_006410615.1 Neotragus moschatus
AGGGTAGTTATAAATCTATTTGCAGGGGAAGAATGGAGACACAGACCTGGAGAACGGGCATGTGGACACATTGGGGGAAGCAGACAGTGAGACGAACTGAGAGAGTGGCATGGACAAATATGCACTACCGTGTGGACAACAGGCATGTGGAGGAAGTTGCTGGGTAATACAAGGATCAGCTCTGTGACTACCTCCAGGGGTGAGGTCCGGGTGGGAGGGAGGTTTATGAGGGAGGGGATATATGTATACTGATCGCTTCATACAAGAGAACCTAACACACCATTTAATTATCTTCTAATTAAAAATAATTGTTAAAAAATCTATGAATTTAAAAACTAGAAAAAAAATCTGGAGATTCCACATAGCCACTAGAGTTATATACAACAATGCCAAATGAATGATAGTCAGAAGTAATGAAAAGCAAAAGATCACAGTAACAATTTGATTCTCAAATTAAAAATCTTAGAAAACAGGACAGGAAATATTCAAACATATAAGAGACTTCAAAAATCTGGAATAAAGAAAAGATCACAACAGCAAAATCATGCAGTTGGTCTGGAAGAATCAACAGTTATTTACACCAAGTAACAGAACATACACCATGAACAAAAGCAACCAGAGAAAAAAATTTACCTACAAAAAACTTTAGAAAAATATATAGTCTTCATCGAGGCAACAAGAAGAATTTCCTNAATCACGACAGCAAAATCATGCAGTTGGTCTGGAAGAATCAACAGTTATTTACACCAAGTAACAGAACATACACCATGAACAAAAGCAACCAGAGAAAAAAATTTACCTACAAAAAACTTTAGAAAAATATATAGTCTTCATCGAGGCAACAAGAAGAATTTCCTGAGAGTCTTAGAAAAAAGAAGGCTCAAACAGAATAGTATGTTATGTATATTCATGACGAACAGATATTGTAAGACTGCCAATTTTCTGTAACTCCTTTACAGAGTTAGTACCACATTCAGAGTAGCTGAGACAACAATGAAACACGGTCGGCTGCTTTTTGTACCCAGAAGTAACCACGGAAATCTTATGGAAGGAATGAAGAAAACTATTAACAAAAATGAAAACATAAAATTAAATAATTCCTGATGGACAGTAAGTCTCCACTGAAGTTGACCCTATGTGTAAAAGTAAATAATCCCTGATGGACAGTAAGTCTTCACTGAAATTGACTCTATGTGTGCCCAGGTTGGGGAGTACTTAAGAGACTGGCACAGATGTGCAGGCTGCAAGGGAAGCAGACAACAGGATCAGCTGGAAGAGGTTTAAACTTGAGCCCTGGATTCTCCCACTCTGCCCTGGGATCATGAATCTCCACTGCTTCACTGAAGGAATCTGAGGCAGCACCTCAGAGGGCCCATGCCAGGACCATGGGGCACCAAAGCTTGGCATGGATGTGGCAGTACAGCCCAGATCAGGCAATAACCAGCACAAAGTTTGTTGTGTGTGTGCTTAGTCACTGAGTTGTGTCCGACTCTTTGCGACCCCATGGACTGTAGCCCATCAGGCTCCTCTGTCCAAGGGGAAACTCCAGGCAAGAATACTAGAGTGGGTTGCCATACCCTCCTCAAGCAGGTCTTCCCAACCCATGGATTGAACCCAGGTTTTCTGCAACGCAGGCAGATTCTTTACTGTCTGAGCCACCAGGGAATGCTAATGGATGAGAACTGGCCCTTTGAAATGACCCCCTGAATAGACTATCACCCAGGGACTAAAAGAGAAAAGTTAGTATCACAGTAATTGTACAAAACGACAGAACTTCATCTCAGAACTTTTGAGCAATGACCCTGCAGTCGACTGAGAGCCCACAGTGAAAACTGTCAGGCTAAGGAGCCCCTTCACTTATTCTTCTGGAATTGTATGAGCATGGCTGGGGACAGGGGTGGACTTACACCAGAAAGGGAAGGATTTCTAGGCTCTGTCAGCAGTCAATATGAATGAAGCTTCTGAGTGAGATGTGAGGGGTTCCACACCTCAGAAGACAGTCTCCCATCCTTCCCTCTCAGCTCATCTCACCTGTAGCAGCCATTTCCAGGAAGCATCAGGTGGAAATGGCGAGACGAGACGTATGTGCACTTCATACCAGGAGACTCGGGGGTTCACATCTTCGATATGAGGCCTTGGCCTCGGATCAGCAGATGGGACGTAGCCCAGCATCTACAGGGGTTAAGGGAAGGCATGGAGAAGGACAGCATCGCTTACTACAGAAGAGGGAGCCCAAGAGAGCCCTCGCTGTTGGTCTCATGGGCTCCAGGAAGGCTGTTAGGCTTGGGGTCCCCAATTCTTCCTGCTGCGGGTGCTGACACAAGTGAGAGGCATGGAGTGAGCCAGCTTACAGTTCAGGACAGGGACGTCCCAGCACCCCTTAAGAGTCAAGGGAAAATCCACGTGCCAATCCTGGGAGAAGCTCCCCCAGAACCCCTCCTGTCCAGGTCCCGCCCCTGCTGTCCTCCTGGAGCCCAGATGCGCATGACAGGAAGTGACGTCCTCCTAAGCACGCTGGGGAAGTGACGCCATCCTTGACAGTGCCAGTATGTCTGAGAGCCGCCTTTGACGGTGGCCCGAGGGAGCAGTCCCAAGTGTCATAGGGTGTCAAGATCGGACGTGACGTGAGTTACGAGTGCAGGGGCACGTCTCTGCACCCCAAATCACTTTTCCCTCTGAAAAGTGGTGGCCGCACAGCCTCCAGCCACCCTAGCCCTGCACTCAGACCAGAGGATCCAGCCTACCTCTTAGGCCCTGACTGTCCACTAACCACTAGGGGGTCTCGGGAAAGAATGCCTCGGTCAGGCTCTGCTTGATCCCAGCTCCGCTCAGTAGAGAGAGCGCCACGAGCCTTGTGGAGTGAAGGAGGGACCCTTGGGGAGACTGAGGGTCTCCATGCACCAGAACAGCAGCCATGTGTAACCCCTGACTCACTGTGATTTGGCTGTGGATCATCCGGGCAGCCACCAGGCAGCTGTAAAGGCTGAGGGGCTCCCTCACTGCAACCTCGGACGCGGGAAACTTGAAGAAGGGACTTTGGTCTGAGGGGCTGACAGACGGTCAGTAGAGTGAGGACATCAGGGTTCAGGAAGAGTCAGGATAGGGACCATCCTCGCTGACAAACTGACGACTCAGGAACCTCCCCTGTGGTCAGTGCTTCCTCCCGGCCAAACATCGGGAAGGGGGACGGTGATCTGAAAGGAGAGCTTGGAGCCTGGTTGTGAAGGGGCAGCCAAGAGACAGCAGAAGAGAAGGTCCTGGGACCCTCCATGGGAGGCTGAGTACGCCTTCCTCTCTTCGTCTGGAGTGACAGGGAAGGTGGCAGCATCAATTTCAGACAGGAGAGGGAACTGGACGGGTGAAGGAGACGGGGTGTTGGATATGGGGGTGTCTCACACCAATTTTCATCCTGACTCTGAATGTCAGCTGAGAGGACCTGCCTCCCCTGCCAGCCCCCAGTGCGGCCCCCCCGTCTTCTAACACTGAGGCAGGACTGTCTGCTGTGCCCCAGGGCTCACTCTCCCTTGATACTCAGAGGTCTCAGGGGACAGGCTGACCAGAAGAACAGGAACCCTGTGGGTCCTAGAGCACTGGCCTCGAGGACCCCACAGAGGCGGCTTCCATTCAAGCCAGGGAGGACTCTCTTCACTGAAGGTTCTCACAGCATGTCCTTGTCCCTCTCCCAGGTGCCCTCCTTGCCTGCTTTCCTGCCTGCACTCCCACCTGGGGTCCGTGACCTGCTATCAGCATGCCTTGGAGGCACAAGAACAAGTCTCATGCCTGCTGGAAACGCCACCAGGTCCAGAGGAACACTCAGGAGGCCCAGGCCAGTGTTGCTGCAGCCCCAAAGGAGGAGTGCCCCTCCTCCTCCTCTTCTGCCCCTCAGGGTTCTCTCCCAAACTCCCTCCCCTGTTGCTGGCGATCACCAGGAGCTTCAGGGAACCATGGCCCCTAGCTCTCCTGATGCAGGGCCTCCCTGTGCAGGATCTGATGCAGGTGCCCAGGGCCCAGAGGAGGAAGTGCAGGTGCCTCCTATGCAGCCCCTGACACTCAGAGCACTCAGAAAGATCCTCTGGCCAGGAAGGCCAGGATACTGGTGGAGTTCCTGCTGGAGAAGTACACCAAGAAGGAGCCCATGACGCAGAACGCCCTGATGAAAATTGTCAGCAGGAAGTACAGGCAGCACTTCCCTGAGATCCTCAGTACAGCCCGTGAGTGCATGCAGCTGGTCTTTGGCCTGGAGATGAAGGAATTCGACCGTAGCAGGAACATCTACACCCTCATCAGCAAGCTCAACCTTGGGGGAAACGATTGTTCAAGTGAAGGGGGGTGGGCTGCCCAAGTCAGGTCTCCTCATGGTGCTCCTGGGGGTCACCTTCATGAATGGTAACCACACCACCAAAGAGGAGATCTGGGGATTCCTCAGTATGTTGGGGATCTNTTCGACCGTAGCAGGAACATCTACACCCTCATCAGCAAGCTCAACCTTGGGGGAAACGATTGTTCAAGTGAAGGGGGGTGGGCTGCCCAAGTCAGGTCTCCTCATGGTGCTCCTGGGGGTCACCTTCATGAATGGTAACCACACCACCAAAGAGGAGATCTGGGGATTCCTCAGTATGTTGGGGATCTGTGCTTGGAGGAGGCACTGGATCTTTGGGGAGCCCAGAAGGCTCATCACCAAAGATCTGGTGCGGACGAAGTACCTNGAAGTCGACGGTAGCAGGAACATCTACACCCTCATCAGCAAGCTCAACCTCAGGGAAAACGATTGTCCGAGTGGTGACGGGGGGCGGGGGCGGGGGGGGCTGCCCAAGTCCCGTCTCCTCATGGTGCTCCTGGGGGTCATCTTCATGAGTGGTAACCACGCCACCGAGGAGGAGATCTGGGAATTCCTCAGAGTGTTGGCGATCTATGCTGGGATGAGGCACTGGATCTTTGGGGAACCCAGAGGGCTTATCACCAATGATCTGGTGCAGAAGAAGTACCTGACCTACTGCCAGGTGCCCAATAGTGATCCTCTGGGCTACGAGTTCCTGTGGGGCCCGAGAGCTTGTGCTGAGACCAGTAAGTTGAAGGTACTGGAGATTCTAGCCAAGTTCCACAGTAGGGTCCCTAGTTCCTTCCCAGACCTCTATGATGAGCCTCTGAGAGATCATGCAGAGAGAGCAGGGCTGAGAGGTGCGGCCATGCCTCCAACCATGGCTGAGGCCAGTGCCCCTTCCAGGGTCAAGTCCTGCAGCTCCTCCCACCTCTAGGNAGTAAGTTGAAGGTACTGGAGATTCTAGCCAAGTTCCACAGTAGGGTCCCTAGTTCCTTCCCAGACCTCTATGATGAGCCTCTGAGAGATCATGCAGAGAGAGCAGGGCTGAGAGGTGCGGCCATGCCTCCAACCATGGCTGAGGCCAGTGCCCCTTCCAGGGTCAAGTCCTGCAGCTCCTCCCACCTCTAGGGAGGGGGGCAGGGCACTTTGTTCCCTTTGTGTTGGAAGAGAGCAGTCAAGCTCCTAGATAGTGCAGAGTAGTAGGGGTGGAGGGAACAAAACCCATATCTGCTTACAGTTTTAAATGGTAAGCGAGTTTAGGTCTAGTTTGTTTAACAAAATATACATCTGTTTTCTTGTATTCATATGAGAAATACCTAATGAATGATGATTTAAAGTAGAAAGGTAAAGAGGGGAAGGAGCTGTTTAGTATTTTCAAATGTTCTTACTTTTGATAAGGTTTATTGTGCTTCAGAATTCAAATGTATGAATTATATAAATCATAGTTTCTAGCCATTTTAATATTTTAAAAGTTTGGGTATTTGTAAAAGACACTGAAAGTACTGAATATATTGTTCACAATGCAAACAAGATGAGATGACATTAGAAGAGAATTTTTCTTGAAGAGCAGTCAAGATTTTAAAGAGTGCATGGTAGTAGGGGTTAGATCACATTTATCTCATATCTCAATCACATTTGTCTCTCTGTTTCGTATGAGTAACTTCTACATATTATTTGTTTCTTTGTTTTCAAATATTTTTAGTTCTAAGAGGTTGTTTTTCTTCAGAGTATTAATTTGGTAATGATACTGCTGTTATATTCACTGTTGTTTTAAAATAATTAAAGGTACAGTTTGGGTACACATAAAAGAAATTCAGGAGCCATCTATATTGTCTTTATGATCTGAAAGTAGGTAATATAGCACTGCAAGNTTTTAGTTCTAAGAGGTTGTTTTTCTTCAGAGTATTAATTTGGTAATGATACTGCTGTTATATTCACTGTTGTTTTAAAATAATTAAAGGTACAGTTTGGGTACACAATTTTCTTTAAGTCCTCGGTAGATATAACAGAAATACTAGACTTTCATCCATTATATCGTGACGTTCTCACTAAAAGTACGATTACAATTTATTCTGGTGTCTTTGATAACTCTACTTTTTATTTACCTCTTTTTTTCCCTCATTTTTCGGAAATTGAAGACCAAATGGAATAAAGAAAATTTTAAACTTTTAGTAAAAATAAAAAATACTTTGACTTATTTAGCTCATTTAAGAATATTTGTTTCTTTTGTCCTAATTCACTGCATATTCTCTGCTCTCCTGAAAAATAAACTCAGATGGGAATGTGGTATTTGAGGGGTTCAGAGTAATCATAACTTCCACTTATTACAAACCAATACTTCTTCATCAGTATGTGACTGCTGTATATGTAGTACATGCATTCCAGGATTCATGCAGGATTGGATTTAGCAGACTCCATTTATGGATGGCTTATTTGCAAATTTCTCAAGTTCCCAAACTGATGAAGTGACCTTCCTAGGACTAGTCCCCTGATCTGGATTAGTGTAGAGCCCACAGTATGCCACTTCTCCCAGCCTAAGCCAGACATCATGTCTTTTCATTCATTTTTCCTCTAAACACTCCAAAAAATCTATCTCGTTGGATACATGGGTCCCTGTCACAAAGAACTGTTTTAGAATAAAGTTTTAAAAATGCTGAGAAATGAATGGTATGAAGGAAGACAAAACTACTCAGGGACAATGTGGTCATGAACACATGCAACGTCAGATACCCTGAAAAGATCCATATGCCCGCATTTATCCTTCCTGATTCTCAGGGACACAAAAGCCTTAGCTTAAGCTCTGTGTCCTCAGGTCAATGGATGGAAGAGTCCCAGCCTCTGATAGTTATCAAGGGGAAGATTTTAGAATAGTAGGGGTCCCCAAAACTATAACCTGCTTCTTGCCTTGTATGGTCATGGGGAGAGCAGTCTGTCTGAACTGCACCTTCCTTTCCTGCAATGCAAGGGTGGAGGGGTTCTCAGGGAACTTAGCACCTTGGTCTTGTGGCAGCAGCTCGAATTCTGCCCAAGTAAGAAATCCTAACAGGCCTTCACAGGATTTACAATGAGGACACTGCATGCTGATGAGTGGACCCCCATAGCAATGGGTCAGCACGGAAGAACAGGCAAGGTTAGCCAGGGAGTAACTCTCTCCCCTCCCCGTCTGTTGTCTCAAGAAGGTGAAAGCCCTGGCCACAGGTCAGCTGATTCAGCCAGTAGACAGGGTGGATTCCCATATGCTATGGGAAGTCAGGGTAAGAAACCTGATCTAAGACTGAAGGACTACTGACTCCAGAAGAGAGTGGAGCCCTAGAATGTTCTCCTCAGAAGGCCTCTGTAGCTTTGCACACCTCTGGTTCAAGAAGTCTTCTATTCCAGAACTTCCAAGAAAGTAATGCCTTTGTTCTGAGGAGCACTGCCTCAGGTGAGCGGAGGCTGCAGTCTGGGTGTGGTCAGGAGTGAGGATGAGGTCCCAGAACGAGGGGCAAGAGTACCACTCAGCCCAGAACANTAGCTTTGCACACCTCTGGTCCAAGAAGTCTTCCATTCCAGAACTTCCAAGAAACTAAAACCTTTGTGCTGAGGAGCACAGCCTCAGGTGAGTGGAGGGTACAGTCTGGGTCTGGTCAGGAGTGAGGATGAGGTCCCTGAACGAGGGGCAAGAGGACCACTCAGCCCAGAACAGGGGAGACTGTGGAGGCCCACCCCTGATGTCAGCCCTATGAGACCCAGGAGAAAGCTTTCTGGCTGAAGTGCTTCTCTTTCTGCTGGAGTGGTCTCAGGGAGGTGAGAGTGTGGTCTACCGGGAGAAGCCTCACTTCAGTACAGAGTAGAAACGAGTGACTCCAAATGAGGATAAAGGGACTGCACCTAGAACACAGCCCTGCCCCTCTACACCTTGCACTGGCAAATTTTGGAAAGCAGGCATGATGCACACCACACATTTCCTTTTAGAGCACCTCAGGGGGTGAGGCGCTGGGGCCCAGGAGTCAACCTCAGGAGGAATCCAGGTCATGCCAAGAGTCAAGTAGAGGACCATGAGGACTAAAGAAACCACTTACACTGTACCATTTTTATAGAATCCCTCCCCTAGGGTCAGCCATGAGTGACCACAGGTTGGCAGCCCTCACATCCTCCGAGGTGGTCTCAGGGATTTAAGGCTGTAGCATGAGAGGACAGGTCTCATTAGGAGATGGGAAGTCAGAGTGAGGACCTGCAGAGAGGACAGTAATAGTGAAGAGAGGGAGGAAATACAGGTCTTCNGACCATGAGGACTAAAGGAACCAGTCACACTGTACCACTGTTATAGAATCCTTCCCCTAGGGTCAGCCATGAGTGACCACAGGTTGGTACGCTTCACATCCTGTGACGTGGTCTCAGGGAATTTAAGGCTGTAGCATGAGAAGACAGGTCTTCTTAGGAGATGGGAAGTGAGTGTGAGGACCTGGCCAGAGAGCAGTAATAGTGAAGAGAGGGAGGAAATACAGATCTTCCTAGGAGCCTGACTGAGGACAGGTGCAGCCAGCCATCAGAAGGCCTCAATTTCCAGTCACAGCTTTCTGTCCTGAGAGACCACAGGTCGATGTGGTAAGTTAGGCAACCTCTGCTTTCTTCTACTGGGTCTCAGACTGTTGTGGGCCTTACGCTGAGCACATGTCCTCAGTAAAGAGACAGGAGCTGCAAGACCTCCCAGCAGTTCACAGAGGACACCTGGTCATTTCTCCAGAGGAGATTCAGGTAACCCTTGATGTGGCAGGGAGGACAGTTCTTTCATACGTGGGTCAGCTACTCTCTGCAGACTGATTTCCCTGGGGTTTTGTCCTTCAAATTCTCCATGATAATGGGAATTGAAGCAAGGCCACAAATCAACTNCATATCTGCTTACAGTTTTAAATGGTAAGAGAGTTTAGATCTAGTTTGTTTAACAAAATATACATCTGTTTTCTTGTATTCCTATGAGAAATAACTAATGAACAATGATTTAAATTAGAAAGGTAAAGAGGTGAAGGAGCTGTTGAGTATTTTCAAATGTTCTTACTTTTGATAAGGTTTATTGTGCTTCAGAATTTAAATGTATGAATCATATAAATCATAGTTTCTAGCCGGCTTAATGTTTTAAAAGTTTGGTATTTGTAAAAGACACTGAAAGTACTGAATGTGTTCACAATGCAAACAAGATCACATGACATTAGAAGAGAATGTTTCTTGAAAAGCAGTCAAGCTTCTAAAGAGTGCGTGGTAGTAGGGGGTAGATCACATTTATTTCTATCATATTTTTCTCTGTTTCATATGAGTAACTTCTAAATATTATTTGTTTCTTTTTTTTCTCAATTATTTTTACTTCTAAGAGGTTGATTTTCTTGAGAATGAGTTTGGTAATGGTACTGCTGTTATATTCACTGCTGTTTTAAAAGTTTTAAAGGTACTCAGGAGCCATCTATATTGTCTTTATGATCTGAAAGTAGGTTACATAGCACTGCAAGAGTGATTTTCATGCTAATGTGAAAGAAGACCACAGAAACTATTGAGAAAGATGGTGTGGGGTGGGAGGGGGAGGAGGGGTTGGGATTGGGAGCTCATATACACTCGTGGCTGATTCATGTCAATGTATGGCAAAATGAATACAGTATTGTAAAGCAAAACAAACTAAAAAATAAAAANTCACATTTCTCTCTCTGTTTCACATGAGTAACGTCTACATACCGTTTCTTTTTTTCTTCACTTCTTTTTACTTCTAAGAGGTTGTTTTTCTTCAGAGTATTAATTTGGTAATGGTACTGCTGTTATATTCACTGCTGTTTTAAACGTTTTAAAGGTCCAGTTTTGGTAGACATAAATAAATAAATTCAGGAGCCATCTATATTGTCTTTATGATCTCCAAGTAGGTAACATAGCAGGGCAAGAGTGATTTTCATGCTAATGTGAAAGAAGACCACAAAAACTACTGAGAAAGAAAAAGAAAATGGAGAAAAGAAGAGTAAAAAGCCTTTATCTTGTGGTTTACCTGATTTCCTTTAAACTCCCTTTTAGTAAAAATAAAAAATACTTTGACTTATTTAGCTCATTTAAGAATATTTGTTTCTTTTGTCCTAATTCACTGCATATTCTCTGCTCTCTCCTGGATTAAAAATAAACTCAGCTGGGAGGGTGGTATTTGAGGGGTTCATAGTGATCATACCTTCCACTTACTACAAACCAACACTTCTTAATCAGTATGCCACTGCTTTATATGTAGTACATGCATTCCAGCATTCATGCAGGATCGGATTTAGCAGACTCCATTTGTGGATGGATAACTTGCCAATTTCTCAAGTTCACAAACTGATGAAGTGACCTTCCTAGGACTAGTCCCCCGATCTGGATTAGTGCAGAGCCCACAATGTGCCACTTCTCCCAGCCTAAGACAGACATCATATCTTTTCATTCAATTTTCCTGTAAACACTCCAAAAAATGTGTCTCATTGGATACATGGGGCCCTGTCCCAAAGAACTGTTTTGGAATAAAGTTTAAAAAATGCTGATAAATGAATGGTATGAAATAAGACAAAACTACTCAGGGACAAGGTGGTCATGAAAACATGCAACGTCAGATACCCTGAAAAGATCCATATGCCCGCATTTATCCTTCCTGATTCTCAGGGACATAAAAGCCTTAACTTAAGTGGTGTGTCCTCAGGTCAATGGACGGAAGAGTCCCAGCCTCTGACAGTTATCAAGGGGAAGATTTTAGAACAGTAGGGGTCCCACAAACTATATCCTGCTTCTTGCCTTGTGTGGCCATGGGGAGAGCAGTCTGTCTGAGGTACGCCTTCCTTTCCTGCAGGGCAAGGGTGGAGTGGTTCTCAGGGAGCTGAGTGCCTTGGTCTTGCGGCAGCAGCTCCAATTCTGCCCAAGTAGGAGGTCCTAGTAGGCCTTCATAGAATTTACAGTGAGGACACTGGGTGCTGATGAGTGGACCCTCCCCATAGCAAGGGAGATGGCACAGAGGAATAGGCAAGGGTAGCCAGGGAGTAGGTCTCTCCCCTCCCTGTCTGTTGTCTGAAGAAGGCAAAAGCCTTGGCCACAGGCCAGCTGGTTCAGCCAGTAGAGAGGGTGGATTCCCATATGCTACCGGAAGTCAAGGCAAGAAACCTGATCTAAGACTGGAGAACCACTGAATCCATAAGAGAGTGGAGCCCTAGAATGTTCTCCTCAGAAGGCTCCAATATCTTTGCACAGATCTGATTCATCCGGTCTTCCAATCCAGAACTTCCAAGAAAGTAATGCCTTTGTGCTGAGGAGCACAGCCTCAGGTGAGTGGAGGGTGCAGTCTGGGTCTGGTCAGGAGTGAGGATGAGGTCCCAGAACAAGGGGCAAGAGGACCACTCAGTCCGGAACAGGGGAGACTGTGGAGGCCCACCCCCGATGTCAGCTTTATGAGACCCAGGAGAAAGCTTTCTGGCTGAAGTGCTTCTCTTTCTGCTGGAGTGGTCTCAGGGAGGTGAGAGCCTTGGTCTACTGGGAGAAGCCTCACTTCAGTACAGAGTGCAAACTAGTGACTCCAAATGAGGATAAAGGGACCGCACCTAGAATACAGCCTGGCCCCTCTACACCTTGCACTGGCTAATTTGGGAATGCAGCCATGATGCACNGGAGAAAGCTTTCTGGCTGAAGTGCTTCTCTTTCTGCTGGAGTGGTCTCAGGGAGGTGAGAGCCTTGGTCTACTGGGAGAAGCCTCACTTCAGTACAGAGTGCAAACTAGTGACTCCAAATGAGGATAAAGGGACCGCACCTAGAATACAGCCCTGCCCCTCTACACCTTGCACTGGCTAATTTGGGAATGCAGCCATGATGCACACCACACATTTCATTTTAGAGCATCTTAGGAGGTGAGGCACTGGGGCTCGGGGGTCAGCCTCAGGAGGAACTCCAGGTCATGCCAAGAGCCAAGTAGAGGACCATGAGGACNACATTAGAAGAGAATGTTTCTTGAAAAGCAGTCAAGCTTCTAAAGAGTGCGTGGTAGTAGGGGGTAGATTACATTTATTTTAATCACATTTCTCTGTTTCACATGAGTAACTTCTACATATTTCTTTTTTTTCCCAAATATTTTCAGTTCTAAGAGGTTGTTTTGCTTCAGAGTATTAATTTGGTAATGGTAATGCTGTTATATTCACTGATGTTTTAAAAATGTTAAACGTACAGTTTTGGTAGATATAAAAGAAATTCAGGAGCCATCTATATTGTCTTTATGGTCTGAAAGTAGGTAACAGCACTGCAAGAGTGATTTTCATGCTAATGTGAAAGAAGACCACAGAAACTATTGACAAAGAAAAAGAAAATGGATAAAAGAATAGAGTAAAAAGCCGTCAACATGTGGTTTACCTTTTAAACTTCCTTTTAGTAAAAATAAAAAATACTTNATCTATATTGTCTTTATGATCTCCAAGTAGGTAACATAGCAGGGCAAGAGTGATTTTCATGCTAATGTGAAAGAAGACCACAAAAACTACTGAGAAAGAAAAAGAAAATGGAGAAAAGAAGAGTAAAAAGCCTTTATCTTGTGGTTTACCTGATTTCCTTTAAACTCCCTTTTAGTAAAAATAAAAAATACTTTGACTTATTTAGCTCATTTAAGAATATTTGTTTCTTTTGTCCTAATTCACTGCATATTCTCTGTTCTCTCCTGGATGAAAAATAAACTCAGCTAGGAAGGTGGTATTTGAGGGGTTCATAGTGATCATACCTTCTACTTATTAGAAACCAATACTTCTTAATCAGTATGCCACTGCTTTATATGTAGTACATGCATTCCAACATTCATGCAGGACTGGATTTAGCAGACTCCATTTATGGATGGATAACTTGCCAGTTTCTCAAGTTCACAAACTGATGAAGTGACCTTCCTAGGATGAGTCCCCTGATCTGGATTAGTGCAGAGCCCACAATATGCCTCTTCTCCCAGCCTAAGACATACATCATGCCTTTTCATTCATTTTTCCCTCTAAACACTCCAAAAAATTCCCTGGTGGCTCAGATGGTAAAGCATCTGCCTAAAATGTGAGAGACAGGGTTCAATCCCTGGGTGGGGAAGATCTCCTGGAGAAGGAAATGGCAACTCACTCCAGTATTCTTGCCTGGAAAATCCCATGGACCGAGAAGCCTGGTAGGCTACAGGCCATGGGGTCGCAAAGAGTCAGACACGACTGAGCGACTTCACCTTTCACCTTCTTTGGATACATGGGGTCCTGTAACAAAGAACTGTTTTAGAATAAAGTTTTAAAAATGCAGAGAAATGAATGGTATGAAAGAAGACAAAACTACTCACAGACAAGGTGGTCATGAACANCCTAGGACTAGTCCCCTGATCTGGATTAGTGCAGAGCCCACAGTGTGCCACTTCTCCCAGCCTAAGCCAGACATCATGTCTTTTCATTCATTTTTCCCCTAAACACTCCAAAAAATTTATCTCGGAAACATGGGTCCCTGTCACAAAGAACTGTTTTGGAATAAAGTTTAAAACATGCTGATAATGAATGGTATGAAAGAAGACAAGACTACTCAGGGACAAGGTGGTCATGAAAACATGCAATGTCAGACACCCTGAAAAGATCCATATGCCCTCATTTATCCTTCCTGATTCTCAGGGACACAAAAGCCTTAGCTTAAGCTCTGTGTCCTCAGGTCAATGGATGGAAGAGTCCCAGCCTCTGATAGTTATCAAGGGGAAGATTTTAGAACAGTAGGGGTCCCACAAACTATATCCTGCTTCTTGCCTTGTGTGGTCATGGGGAGAGCAGTCTGTCTGAGGTGCGCCTTCCTTGCCTGCACAGATTGGGTGGAGGGGTTCTTAGGGAGTTGAGCACCTTGGTCTTGTGGAAGCAGATCATAGGATTTACAGTGAGGACACTGGGTGCTGATGAGTGGACCCCCCCCCCCCATAACAAGGTAGATGGCACAGAGGAACAGGCAAGGGTAGCCAGTGAGTAGCTCACTCCACTCCCCTTCTGTTGTCTCAAGAAGGAGAAAGCCTTGGCCACAGGCCAGCTGATTCAGCCAGTAGAGAGGGTGGATTCCCATATGCTACTGGAAGTCAAGGCAAGAAACTTGATCTAAGACTGAGGGACCACTGACGCCAGAAGAGAGTGGAGCCCTAGAATGTTCTTCTCAGCAGGCCCCATTAGCTTTGCACACCTCTGGTTCATCCTGTCTTCCAATCTAGAACTTCTAGGTAAGTAATTCCTTTGTTCTGAGGAGCACAGCCTTAGGTGAATGGAGGGTGCAGTCTGGGTCTGGTCAGGAGTGAGGATGAGGTCCCTGAACGAGGGGCAAGAGGACTTCTCAGCCCAGAACAGGGGAGAGTGTGGAGGCCCATCCCCAATGTCAGCCCTACGAGACCCAGGAGAAAGCTTTCTGGCTGAAGTGCTTCTCTTTCTGCAGGGGTGGTCTCAGGGAGGTGAGAGCCTTGGTCTACTGGGAGAAGCCTCACTTCCATACAGAGTGGAAAACTAGTGACTCCAAATGAAGATAAAGGGACTGCACCTAGAACAACAGCCCTGCCCCTCTACACCTCACACTGGCAAATTTGGGAACGCAGGCATGATGCACACCACACATTTCATTTTAGAGCACCTCAGGAGTTGAGGCGCTGGGGCCCAGGGGTCAACTTCAGGAGGAACTTCAGGTCATGCCAAGAGCCAAGTAGAGGACCATGAGGACTAAAGGAACCACTCACACTGTACCACTGTTATAGAATCCCTCGCCTAGGGTCAGCCATGAGTGACCACAGGTTGGCAGCCCTCACATCCTCCGAGGTAATCTCAGGGAATTTAAGGCTGTAGCATGAGAGGACAGGTCTCATTAGGAGATGGGAAGTCAGAGTGAGGACCTGCAGAGAGGACAGTAATAGTGAAGAGAGAGAGGAAATACAGGTCTTCCTAGGAGCCTGTCTGAGGACAGGTGCAGCCAGCCATCAGAAGGCCTCAATTTCTAGTCACAGCTTTCTGTCCTGAGAGACCACAGGTCGATGTGGTAAGTTAGGCAACCTCTGCTTTCTTCTATTGAGTCCCAGAGAGTTGTGGGCCTTACTCTGAGCACATGTCCTCAGTAAAGAGACAGAAGCTGCAAGACCTCCCAGCAGTTCCCAGAGGACACCTGGTCGTTTCTCCAGAGGAGATTCAGGTAACCCTTGATGCAGCTAGGAGTACAGTTCTTTCATACGTGCATCAACTACTCTGTGAAGACTGATTTCCCTGGGCCTTTGTCCTTCCAATCCTCCATGATAAATGGAATTGAAGGCAGGCTCCAAACNCAGAAGCTGCAAGACCTCCCAGCAGTTCCCAGAGGACACCTGGTCGTTTCTCCAGAGGAGATTCAGGTAACCCTTGATGCAGCTAGGAGTACAGTTCTTTCATACGTGCATCAACTACTCTGTGAAGACTGATTTCCCTGGGCCTTTGTCCTTCCAATCCTCCATGATAAATGGAATTGAAGGCAGGCTCCAAACCAAGTGGCGTGCCCCTCCCCTCAAGTCCTTGCTAGGAAAGTTTACCTTTGATGTTTCTGCACATGCATGACTGCCCCTTCCACTTGTTGGGAAGAAAGGTGCTCACTAAATTCCAGACAATAGTCCAAGTGCAGACCTTCATTTAGAAGGCTCCCACCAAGAGAAACGACAACTCTTGGCTTGGGGAGCCTGCCTCCATATGACAGGGATAGAATACCATAGCATACAGGTAGCTGTCCCAGGTGACTCTGTGGAAAAGAATCCACCTGCAATGCAGGAGATGAAGGTTTGATCCCTGTTCTGGAACATCTCCTGGAGGAGGAAGTGGCTACCCATTCCAGTATTTCTGCCTGGACAATCCCATGGACAGAGAGCCTGGAGTGCTGCACTTCATGGGGTTGCAAAGAGTCACAAATAAATGAGGGTCTGAGCACAGAGAGACAGACAGTCAGCCAGGTAAATCTAGAAGTCTAGGAGGGGAATCAGTTCAGTTCAGTCACTCAGTCGTCTCCGACTCTTTGCGACCCCATGAATTACAGCACGCCATGTCTTCCTGTCTATTCACCAACTTAGAGAAACCTAGGAACCATTGGTACACTATTGTAAGTTAACATTGTTCAAGAAAGGTTTCTGAATGTTGTGGAAGAAGCCAGGTTTGTTTAAATATAAAGCCATAAGTCATACATGAGATGTCACTAAGGCCTTTAGGGAAAAAAATGACACCAGCCTTCTATTGATTTGACGTAGTTCTACAATAATCTAAGTTGACCTCATAAGGTCAGACACTCTCCTGCTCCAGATGACTTGGGAGGGAGTGATGCAAGCCTGACCTCTATTCAAAGAGGGCAGTCTTTCCTAGTCCTCCACTTTCCATTGACTATAAAATGTATTCCACTTAATCCTCCAGGCAGAGCTCCATCACCTGCCTTCTTGCATCTTTTACAAGCATCCTATATAAATAAATCTACTTCTTGCCTAACACTTTGCCTCTTGCTCAATACCTTCTGCTCTGAGACACAAACAATCTGAGCCACAGTACGTCCAGGTACCAGGTAAGTGATTCTAATTAAAAGACCATGGTTCAAGTCCCAAACTGGAATTTGGGGTGGGGTTAGAGTCCTGGCCATGTGGATTTCAGTCAAAACCTGATGTGATAGGTTTCAGGTAGAGGGGTTTTCCATGCCATCCCATTGAAAATTTTATACTATGGCCTGTTAAACTGGCTCATAGGGCTAGAATGAAAGTCACTTTCTTCTGCATTTCTCTGTACCTAGAGTCCCAATATCTTTGCTTTTGGGTGGACAAATCCAGACACTCTCGGTCATGAAAGCCTCCACTTTGTGTTTATAAAATTCAAGCCGAGTGTGTCTACAGGATAGGGAGAGAATGGACAAAGAAAGAAAAAGAAATTGAGCTAAAATTTTCTGGCTACCTTCCAAAATATGGCTGTCCTGGTGCCTCAGACAGTAAATAATCTATCTGAAATGGCAGGAGACTGGGGTTCGATCCCTGGAGTGGGAAGTTCCCCTGGAGAAGGGAATGGCAACCCACTCCAGTATTCCTGCCCAGAGAATGCCATGGACAGGGGATCTTGGAGGGCTACAATCCATGGGGCCACAATGAGTCAGACATGACTTAGAGACCGAACAACACCAGCCCTCTCCTAACACTTCTACTTTATCACTTCTTGCTGCAACTAGTGAAGCCCATGTGTCCTAGAGCCTGTGCTTCGCAGTAAGAGAAGCCACCACAATGAGAAGCCAGTGCATTGTCAGGAGCGGCTCCGAGAGAAAAATCCACCCGTGACAAGGTTCCAGGCTGAGGTGACCCGGCCCAAAGAGGCCAGGCCATCCGGATGCACTCGAGGACCTCACAAGTGGCATGACCCCTCACTTTGCATTGCTTTGCTTCTTGGTAGTGATTGTTCTGATTTTCCTAGTGCAGCCTAGAGGTTCAGTGAATAGGGCAATGAAATCTTAAACTGCTGCTAAACCACAGCGGTCATCGAGGCTAACAATGCTCTCAGGGATCTGGGTTAGCATGGGGCCTGGGATGAAGTCCTTTTATAAATATGTAACCTTTGGCACATCTTGATTTGCCCTTCTTAGACCCACTTGGGTTAGGAGAGGCCCTAATGATTACAGAATAGTTATAAATGCACATGAATGCAATAATAAAATGCACCCTGATGCTCTACGAGTTCCCAGCTGGTATATATATACGGCTGGCTTAGAAGTACCGGCAGAATTTAAGAGAAATAAGGTAGTAAAAATANTCACCCTTGATGTTTCTGCACATGCATGACTGCTTCTTCCACTTGTTGGGAAGAAAATTGCTCACTGAATTCCAGACAATAGTCCAAGCTGGAGACCTTCATTTAGAAGGCTCCCACCAAGAGAAATGACAGCTCTTGGCTGGGGGAGCCCGCCTCCATATGACAGGGATAGAATACCATAGCATACAGGTAGCCATCCCAGGTGACTCTGTGGGAAGGAATCCACCTGCAATGCAGGAGATGAAGGTTTGATCCCTGTTCTGGAACATCTCCTGGAGGAGGAAGTGGCTACCCATTCCAGTATTCCTGCCTGGAGAATCCCATGGACAGAGAGCCTGGAGTGCTGCACTTCATGGGGTTGCAGAGTCAGACATGAATGAGGGCCTGAGCACAGACAGACAGACTGGTAGATCTAGAAGTCTAGGAGGGGAATAGAGATCGAGAAACCTAGGAACCATTGGTAGCCTGTTGTAAGTTAACATTGTTCAAGAAAGGTCTCAGAATGTAGTGGAAGAAGGCAGGTTTGTTAAATATAAAGCCATAAATAATATATGTTTCCCAGGCCTTTAGGTAAAAGAGGAATGTCATGACCCTTCTATCCATTTGAAGTTCTACAACAATCCAAGTTTGACCTCATAAGGTCAGACACTCTCCTGCTCCAAATGAATTGGGAGGGAGTGATGTAAGCCTGACTTCTACTCAAAGAAGGCAGTCTTTCCTAGTCCTCCACTTTCCACTGACTATAGAATGTATTCCACTTAATCCTCCAGGCAGAGCTCCGTTACCTGCCTCCTTGCATCACTTACAAGTATTCTATATAAATAAATCTATTTCTTGCCTAACACTTTGCCTCTGGCTGAATTCCTTCTGTGCTGAGACACAAACAGCCTGAGCCGCCCTAAGTTCAGGTATCAGGTGAGTGATTCTAAGTAAAAGACCATGGTTCAAGTCCCAAACTGCGTTTCTGTGGGGTTGGAGTCCTGGCCATGTGGATTTGAGTCAAAACCTGATGTGATAGGTTTCAGGTAGATGAGGTCTCCATGCTACCCCATCGATAATTTTAAACTATGGCCTGTTAAACTGGCTCATAGGGCTAGAATGAAAGTGAAAGAATGCACTTTCTACTGCATTCCTCTGCACCTAGACTCCCAATATCTTTGCCTTTGGGTGTACAAATCCAGACACTGTATACCATGAAAGCCTCCACTTTGTGTTTATAAAATTCAAGCTGAATATGTCTACAGGATAAGGAGAGAATGGACAAAGAAAGAAAAAGAAATTGAGCTAAAAATTTCTGGCTACCTTCTGAAATATGGCTGACCTGGTGCCTCAGACAGTAAAGAATCTACCTGATGAGGCAGGAGACCCAGGTTCAATCCTTGGATTGGGAAGGTCCCCTGGAGAAGGGAATGGAAACCAACTCCAGTATTCCTGCCTAGAGAATCCCATGGACAGAGGATCCTGGAGAGCTACAGTCCATGGGGCCACAATGAGTCAGACATGACTTAGAGACTGAACAACACCAGCAATTTCCTAACACTTCTTCTACTTTACCACTTCTTGCTGCAACTAGTGAAGCCCATGTGTCCTAGAGCCTGTGCTCTGCAGTAAGAGAAGCCACCACAATCAGAAGCCAGTGCATCCCAATAAAAGGTAGCCCCTGTTCCTCGAAACTAGAGAACACACATGCAGCAATGAAGAGCCAGCACAACCAAAATTAAATACATAAATAATTTCTTTAAAAAAATAGGGAAGCCACAACAGCCCCTGGGATGAGAACTGAAATACATTCTGCCCAGCAAGATCACAGAAGAGGGATGCCACAGTCATGAAAAGGCCATAAGGGACTTCAGTGACACCTGAAGCCCCTTATGAGCATTTGTCATTTTCTACTGACTGTCCATTGCTGAAGACTTGCCCTTAGGATTCCAGCGAGGTCCCTTATATCCAAGTCTTCCGTGCCTTAAGGAAAACCTCTGAACTTTGAAAGACTTGCCAGGTAGACTCTGCTGGCTTGACAATGCTTAATTTGCCTACAAAAGCCCTTCCCCTTCTCCTGATGGTACTAACCACCAGCCCCTGAGCCCTGTTCACAGGAACTCTTTCTGGGCAAAAGAAGAAGCCTCTTGGATCAGAGACCTCTTCACTATACTCAGCATTGAACACCACTGCTCCTGGACCCATCAACAATGCTTGGCTCTCTAACCTCGGGCTCCAGNTGATGGTACTAACCACCAGCCCCTGAGCCCTGTTCACAGGAACTCTTTCTGGGCAAAAGAAGAAGCCTCTTGGATCAGAGACCTCTTCACTATACTCAGCATTGAACACCACTGCTCCTGGACCCATCAACAATGCTTGGCTCTCTAACCTCGGGCTCCAGAACTCCTTAAGCTCTACCCACCTCAGAAAGTCACAGGGCCCACCAGACTTCCATAAGAATCTGAGTTCCCCTCTCCATGAAGGATCTCAGTTGGATAAAACAAGATTAAGGAAAATTCTCAGATGACCCCAAAAAATATCTAGACAAGTTTAGACATCTATGACTTTTGAGTTAACCCAGAAGGACATTTATATCATTCTTGCTCAGACACTCTCTCAGGCAGAAAGGACAACTGTATACAGAGTCAGCACTCAGCTGGGAGACAGC
>SJYA01011872.1:0-12257 GCA_006410615.1 Neotragus moschatus
TATTCGGCTGTGCTGGGTCTTAGTTGCAGTATGCAAGATATCCAGCTGTGGCATACAAACTCTTAGTTACATGCAGGATCTATTTCCCTGACCAGGAATCAAATCAGGCTCCCTGAATTGGGAGGGTAGAGTCCTAGCCACTGGACCACCAGGGAAGGCCTCTGTTTTTGTTTTTCCTTCAGTTTTTTAACCGGTAAGGCTAGAAAGGGAAAGGGAAAGTTGCTCAGTGGTGTCTGACTCTGCAACTCATGGACTATACAGTCTACAGAATTCCCCATGCTAGGATACTGGAGTGGGTAGCCTTTCCCTTCTCCAGGGGATCTTCCCAACCCAGGGATTGAACCCAGGTCTCTTGCATTGCAGGTAGATTCTTTACCAGCTGAGCCACAAGGGTAAGACTAGAATCTTCAGTTAAAGATAGAACAGTAGCAGAAAAGTGGGCATCCTTGTCTTATATCTGACTGAATGGAACTATCTCTAAGTTTTTAAAACCTGAAATTTATAAGAGCTTTTGGATAGATATATTGACCATGTTGATGATGAAATTTTTCTTTGGTTTTACTTATTTTTATCAGAAGTGTTACATTACATCCAGTGTTTCAAGCTGCACTGTATCTAAAGTTTTTGTGTATCACCTGTTTCCCTCAGCTGCCTCCTTCTTTACTCTGTTGGTCCTCCAACCAGCTGAATCTGCCCTCTGCTTCTGGACTTGGATGAATTGTCACACAATGGGGTTTATTTAGTTGTCACGATCTTGACAGGTATAAAAAAGCATCAGATCTCTGTGGAATAGACTATAACTAATGGGAAACAAAGTCAAGAGACAGTCGGCAGATAAATTTACCCTCCCTTTGCTCCTCTATGGATCTGCTCAATGGGGGCACTTCCTCCTTGCAAACCTTTTGTGTAAATTCCCATAAGCTGAAGTCACAAGCCCAAATGTCTGTAATCTATTTGGAAGTTGTAGCTAATATGGCAACAGTACAACTACTTCACAACTTTCCTTGCCAGACATCACCTATTTTCTCATTCTCCCTGTTGAGATCTGTACCCCTTAAAGTGTCAACTTTGTAATCTGCACCCCAGGCTCTGCTTTCTAGCAGATCCAGCCTAGGGTACTCAGACTAAAACCTAGCACATCTACTAAGACAGTGGTAACATTTTTCTCTTTTAATCTCTGACATCATTATGCTGATATAAACTGATACAAAGACTGATGTCAACCAATCCTTCACCCTCAGGATAAATTCTTCTTGGACATGATATATTTTAAAAATACTGGATTTCATGCACTAGCATTTCATTTAGGAATTATTCATTTATGATCCTAAGTGAGATTAGTCTACAGTATCCTTTTCCTTAAATTCTGAGTATTGGTTGTGGTATCAAGATAATATAGCTAAAAAAAAGTCTAGAATTTTCATTCTTCTTGTGTTCTCTAAAATATGTATAAGATAGGGACTACCAGTTGATGTTTGATGAAACTTGTGTTCAAATTTCAGTGGCCTGATGTAGTTCTTATTCTTGACAGGTATAGAATTGATGGAGGCATATTTTTAACTACAAAGACTATTTCTTTAACGGATATTGGTTCACTGTGGTTTTCTATGTCACCTTCAGTCAATAAAATCTTAAGTATTAAAATAGCTTGCATAAAAAATGTAGTTTGAAATCTATGGAACATCACAGCATATCCATGCCCTGTGATCCAGTAAAATTCCACTTTAGTTTACTGACTGAAATTATCAAAAAGATACACAAAATTTATACACAGGGATGGAAGTTCAATGCAGTACTTATTATAACACCAATAATTTTGGAAACAATATAAATATTAAAAGTTGAGATTGTTTTCAGCAAAGTATCATATTCACTCAATTGAATACCATACAGCCAACAAAAGCTATATTCTTGAAGAATATTTAGAGAGTGTGAGAGCAAATTATGGGTCGAAAGGTGAAAAAAAAAAATATATATATATTCTATTATTTTTGTTTGCAAATAAGAGAGAGGGAGGGAGGAGGGAAGGGGAGAGACAGAAAGAGAAAGGGAGAGAGAGACAGAGGGAAAGGAAAAAGAGGAGAGAGAATAAAAGACTCATAGTACATATCCCAAAGTTTTAATCTTGCTATATTTTTCACTAAACTGTTACATATATATTTATCATGAACATGAATGATACTTCTGCCATCAGGAAGAAAACATGTTATAACAGATTTTAAAAATTCATTCTTGTTTTTTAAAGCCACACTGATCCAGGATGGGGTGTTAGCTCCTCCTACAGAAAGGCATTCTCTGCTAATTCAGTGCTATGTCCTACTTACTGAGTAGGGATACAAAATAACCCAACACTGCATCTTGAGGAGAAACTGCTGACCCCTAAAACTGGTATCAGAACACATCTCAACTAGAAATTTAGGCCTGTCAGAATATATCTAGGCAACTTATAAACTGAAATGAAGCAAACCTTCCTGAAGGAGAATGTGGTCCCCATGCCTGTCTGCCTGATCCTGGGACAAATATAATAGCTTCTTGAATTGAATCATGGGGATTTTGAAAAAGAAAAGTCACCACAATGGTCACTAGCAAGTCCTGCCTTTTGTTCAGCACCAGGTATACAAGAAGGAGACATAGTAAAATAAGGTAAGAGGAGCATGCATAGAACCTTTGGTTACCAGCATTATTATCCAACTACTGAATAGGAAATAATTTGACCTGAGGTATGTACAGATGTAATAGAAAAGGCACACATTGATATTTTTTAAAAATTCTAATTCAAGCTTTTCATTGAGGAAACCAAAACCCACAATGGGAAAATAATCCACCCTAGGTAGCAAGGCTCTTTCTGACCTCATGCCTTCCAATTCCCTCACTTAGTTATTCACTCACCAGATATGTGTTGTGAAGTGAAAGTCCCTCAGTCGTGTCCGATTCTTTGTGACTCCATGGACTATACAGTCCAAGGAATTCTCCAGGCCATAATACTAGAGTGGATAGCCTTCCCCTTCTCCAGGGGATCTTCCCAATCCAGGGATTGAACACAGCTCTTCCACATTGCAGGTGGATTCTTTACTAGCTGAGCCACAAGAGAAGCCCATACCTTGGCAGAAGCCCTATTTATTTTTATGTATCCCAATCCTTGACTAAAGTCTGACCTGACAAACATACTTACGGGCATTGCAGAGGATCAAAGATTTGTTGCACACCACACCCGTCTTCCAGGAGCTTATTCTAGAAGAAAAGTTCTGAAATCAAATGATTCTACTGCATCTTCTGTGTCAGAAGGTAGCAGAAAACAGTTAGAGACAAAGTTGAGATTGGGAGTTTTATGCTACCCATGTGGTTGCAGAAGCTTCTCAACATTGTACTTTGGATCGGAAGTGAGCCAGGAGAAGTAGTTGTTAAGAAGGGGAGAAGAACACCTCGGAATCTGACGGAAAACAACATGGGTGCATCAAGCAAATCATAGGACTTCAAAAATAGAAAATGTGATATCTCAGAGCATGAGAAAGACTTGCAGAGTTCTGGCAGAGAAATTCAGTAAGAGTGGTTGTTACCATATTGTTATATGAAACTTCGCATAGCTCAGGCACTGTGTTGTTATATGAAACTTCGTATAGCTCAGGCACTCTGTGAACCATTTGGAATGCTTTATTTCATGTCATTCTTACTATAACTCTCTGAGGCAGGTCTAGATGAGCAATGAGTATTTCAGAGACCAAGTGATGTTCCACTGTGCTTTCCCTTAATTAGTAATGGAGTCTGTATTTAAATCCAGATAGACTGACTCTAGAAATCCTTTCTTTGTACACTTTTGTTTCCAGTGTCAAACTGACTGCATGGTCATCACACAGGGTCATACTAGAAACGTAAATTTCCAGGTCCTGTCCCTAACAACCTGATTAAGAAATTGAGGCTAGGGTCCAGGACACTACTTTTAGCAAGCCCCTCAGGGTTCTGACACACATGATGCCTGAGAACCACTGCTCTATCCCAGACTCTGAAGTCAGTTATCTGGAATGAAATTCTAGCTCTCCTATGTGTCAGCTGTGTGACCTTTGACAATCTATGTACCTTCCTAAGCTTCAATTCTTCTGTATTAAAAAATGGAGTTAATAATAAGTAACCCTGTATTCCCCAATCCTAGTGGGGTTTATAATGAATATAATGAAATAAAATGCAAGAACCTAGAGCAGTGAAGGTTCCATAAATGATATCTGGATATAAACTGGTCAAAGGCTGTGAACAAGTAACAATTCTCTGACCAAAACCAACAAGATAGCAAAAAAAAAAAAAGGTTGGAGGGATTTGGATCAACATGTGCAGAGGTCCACAGGAGCCAGTCATCCCTGCACACCAAAGATCAAAAACATCAAACAGTAGGGAAATGAGTGTAATATTTCAATATCTAGGCAGCGGGGGTACAAGAAGGGAAAGAGAGAAAAGGCAGGCTGCTTCTAATCAAAACCCATAGAACAGAAAAACCACAAACTCAAACACTGCCCTTTCAGAACAGACGACCAGTCACCAAGGCACAGCCACCAGCTTCCTAAACATTGCTAACTACAAACTGGCACTTGCCATCTCCCTCTACAAGGAACACATCATGAGCTGCCGCAGGCTGTGCTGAGGCACTCTGTGCTCTGGGAAAACTGGCAGAACAGGCCTTCAGACAATTCTTTTATCTCCTCATATCTAGCAAAGCACTAAAATCATTAACAGCGACATCTGCTCCTTGTGACTAGCAGCAAGTCTTTGCCAAAATGTGTGACTACACATATCCCCCCTCAGTAAAATCATATATAACACTGACCTTCCTCTCCATCTCTTTGGAGCAATTTATCAGTTTATCAGAACTATCTGAAATGCTGTCTTCCAGGCTGTATATCATTTTGCCCCAGATAAAACTTAACTCAAACTCTCACATTGTGCCTTTTTTTTTTTTCAGTTGACAACATTCTCATTAGAGGACCACTATGAAAGGGGGAAGCTTCCCTAACGGCCCAGCAGTAAAGAATCAGCCTGCAATGTAGGAGACACAAGAGACACGAGTTTGATCCCTGGGTCGGAAAGATCCCCTGGAGTAGGAAATGGCAACCCACTTCAGCATTCTTGTCTGAAAAATTCCATGGACAGAGAAGCCTGGCAGACTTCTGTCCATGGGACGGTAAGGGAGAAAGTAAAACTCCTAATTAAAAAGTCTCTCCTCCACTCAGTCTAATTTGCCTGTTTAACTGCCTGTAACACCAAAGCATGATGGAACCTCTGAAAAACAATGGAATGTATAAAGAATGTTTTCCACTCTCAGATGCAATTAAGGCAAAATCCTTTTGCTCCCCTTTACTACCCTTTCCCTCCCACTCTCATATAAAGCCACCTAAATTAAATGTCATTCAGTGCCCTGAATTACAATGACAGTGAGCTATGGATATGAATGTCTAAAAGAACTATCTTTGACTGACTAATCCCTTAAGAAATATTTCTTCTGAATACCAAAATCCATAACAAATCAAGTAATATGTCATACTATGTGATGCTTCCAAAGAGTCAGGTCATTTAAATGACTCAGCCTTGAAAAGAAAAGAACTGTGAGTCCGGCAGTATACTGTGTGAGGGAAGACAGCGAGTGAGCCCTGTTGTTGGAGGAAACGCTGATTGAACCTGCCTATTGTGGGCAGGCAAGACAATAGCCACTTGTATGAGCTGTCTTACAACAGAAGGCCCTGGTAAGGAGCTTGGAATTGTAAAGCTACCACCAACTGTAGGAATTTGGGAAAGGTCAAAAGGAGAGAGGAGATGCCAATCTGTGTGTCCTACCAACCTCCCAGAATCCTCCTCCCTGGAATTCATCTTGGTGCTGCCATGTGCCCCACCAGGAAGGACCCTGAGTCAGAATGATAGGGCAGAAACAACGCAGAAACTAACCCCATTACCATAAAACCCAAGACTGCAAGCTACATGGAGACAACGCAGAAACTAACCCCATTACCATAAAACCCAAGACTGCAAGCTACGTGGCAGAACAGTTCTTCTGGGTTCCCTTACCCTGCTGCTCTCTACCAGGGCACCCTTCCCAATAAAGTCTTTTGCTTTGTTAGCACAAGTGGCTCCTCAGACAATTCATTTCTGAGTGTGAGACAAAAGCCCACTCTCAGGCCCTAGAAGGGGTCCCCCTTCCTGCAACAAACGGTGACTCTGGCAGGACCTCTCTTTCGCCACAACTAACATCCTGACCACTTTTGGGGACTAGCTGACCCACCAGTGGACCAGACCTAGCAGCCACAACTGAAACCTTCTGTCCCTGGTCTCCTCCTGACGCAGAGTACCCTGATGGGGTAAGAAATAAGAGGCTTTATTGACCTCTTTCCCCCTTCCTCTTCCTTTCCTCTTTTCAACCTCTCCTATCCTACCCTTTTTTCTCTCGCCAGGTCCTGGATTCAACAGCCCAATTGAAGGGCTTCAGCCTGATCTGAGGGTTAGGACCTGATCACCCTCACTCAGTGGGCAGAAAACTCAAATTCTGGTCTGGTCTTGCATCTGGTTTCTGAGGGCTTCTCTGGTGGCTCGATGGTAAAGAATTGACCTTCCAATGCAGGAGACATGGATTCAGTCCCCAGGTCAGGAAGATCCCCTGGAGAAGGAAATGGCAACCCACTCCAGTATTCTTGCCTAGGAAATCCCATGGACAGAGAAGTCTAGCCAGCTACAGTCCCCTGAGTTGCGAAAGAGTCAGATATGACTTAACGAATAAACGACAATCTGATATCTGGTAGGACCAAGTTCCAATCCTCCTTGGAAGCCCAAGGAAAAGTCCTATAATGCCTGGGCATCTGCAGGAGGCAGGAGACCAGGCATATGGCGATTTTTGTCCCTTTCTCTTCCCTTCTTCTTTCAATCTCGCCTCCTTTCCTCCCTTTGAAATCTTTGAAGATTCAAAATATTTCCATTTCCTCTTTGTTAGTTCTTGGCCATGAGATTAGTTTCTGTATGAGATTTTTTTTTTACAGACTGCAATCTTGTACTGAACAGAATTTCTGATTAGGACAGCCATGCCTGTGTGCTTTACACTTTGGGTTCTGTGTGGTGACTTGTGATGGTCATTCTGCACTGTCAAATGGGAAATTCTGGTTCTGTTCCACTGTGGAGCCTTCCTGAACAAATTCTGTGTGACTGGAAAGATTCTAGGTATGACCCCATGTCTAAGAAAGAGGTAGTATTTCATTATGACAGTGTGTGGCCATAATATTCTTTAGACTTTGGAAAAAACTGGTGTAGGAAAAAGTCTTGAAAATTCCAAAACTGTTTCTTTTTCCATATATAGTTGCCTGTACCTGGACATTGAACAACAGACTGGTTCCAAATAGGAAAAGGAGGATGTCAAGGCTGTATATTGTCACCCTGCTTATTTAACTTCTATGCAGAGTACATCATGAGAAATGCAGGACTGGAAGAAACACAAGCTGGAATCAAGATTGCCGGGAGAAATGTCAATAACCTCAGATATGCAGATGACACCACCCTTATGGCAGAAAGTGAAGAGGAACTAAAGAGCCTCTTGATGAAAGTGAAAGAGAGTGAAAAAGTTGGTTTAAAGCTCAACATTCAGAAAACAAAGATCATGGCATCCAGTCCCATCACTTCATGGCAAATATATGGGGAAACAGTGGAAACAGTGGCAGACTTTATTTTTTGGGGCTCCAAAATCACTGCAGATGGTGACAGCAGCCATGACATTAAAAGACACTTACTCCTTGGAAGAATAGTTATGACCAACCTAGATAGCATATTCAAAAGCAGAGACATTACTTTGCCGACTAAGGTCCGTCTAGTCAAGGCTATGGTTTTTCCTGTGGTCATGTATGGATGTGAGAGTTGGACTGTGAAGAAGGCTGAGCGCTGAAGAATTGATGCTTTTGAACTGTGGTGTTGGAGAAGACTCTTGAGAGTCCCTTGGACTGCAAGGAGATCCAGCCAGTCCATTCTGAAGGAGATCGGCCCTGGGATTTCTTTGGAAGGAATGATGCTAAAGCTGAAGCTCCGGTACTTTGGCCACCTCATGCGAAGAGTTGACTCACTGGAAAAGACTTTGATGCTGGGAGGGATTGGGGGCAGGAGGAGAAGGGGCCGACAGAGGATGAGATGGCTGGATGGCATCAAAGACTCAATGGACATGAGTCTGAATGAACTCCGGGAGATGGTAATGAACAGGGAGGCTTGGCGTGCTGCAATTCATGGGGTCACAAAGAGTCGGACACGACTGAGCGACTGAACTGAACTGACCTGTACCTTTGAGATACAAATGTCTTACCTGGTCTTATCAGGGACCCTTATCTCTGCCATCTTTTTAAAATGCAAATTTTGCAAAAGGGACTAAAGTTTTAGAACTTGACTTGTCAAGGAGTAGTAGAAATCCTACATGTCTTTTCTGTAAATATTAGTAAAAAAGGGTTTAGCCATCTAGACAAACAACCTTGATTTGTTCCATCTGCCAGAAGCCCAACGTGAATCCAAACCATTGTAACTGATGGGTTTTATGTTGTTGCACCTGATTCAGGGCTGAAATTTCGAAATGAGGACTATGAGATCTCTCTATGTGTGTGTATGTATGTATCTGTGTATGTCACAACCAAAAATATAACCAAATTAGGCTCTACTTAATTGGCTTAAAACAAAGCACTTGTATAATCAGAAATATAAAACTGGCCAGAATAAACTTCAAGTTAAATAAGATGTAGGAAATATCAACAGAAGTTAAAGGTATTACTAAACAGAGAAACCAAAAGTATTTGGGACTATTAGTGAATATGATCTGTGCCACCCTGAGAAGTTCTCTATTTTAAAAAATGCTTTTAGAAATTAGCATTGGTATTTATGTTTACCAATCTATAGAGCACTAATGTAAAAGACAGTCCATAATTGCTTACTTCTTAATTTTCACAAGAAATTAAGTTTTTAAGAGCTGAAGAGTCTAACTTAAATATGTAATTAAAGCTACTAAAAATAATAAAGGAAACATTTCAGTATACAGTAGGAAAGTAGGATGTGTGTTTTAAATAAAGAAGGTACGAGGAATGGAATTGTACTTTATTAAGGGAAGGGAAAGTAACTTTTTTTTTTTTTCTAGATAGAGAAGAGAATGGGGGACAGACTAATTGGATACAGAAAGTGATGGAATGTTTGTGGATGATCAGTGCTGGCCACGTTTAGATTAAAGTTAACTGAGTAAATGAATTATAAAGTAAGCTGGCAACAGCTTTAGAACAAATTCTGAAGGAACTTCTCTAGGCAGGAAACACAAAAGAAGGAGAAGACTTATAAAAAATAAACCCAAAACAAAAAAGAAAATGGTAATAGGATCACACACATTGACAATTACCTTAAATGGAAATGGATTACATGCACCAAGCATGGCATAGACTGGCTGGGTAGATGAAAATATGTGCATATATGCACTTCCCTTACCATATCATTTGGATGTTTGGATCTCCCTGCAGTCCAAGGGACTCTCAAGAGTCTTTCCAAGCCTTTATCAAATGTAGTAGAAAAACTTTTGATACATATATATGTGTGTGTGTGTGTATACATATATATAATATGTAATACATATGCTTTAGAAAACTTACAAAATTTTGCTTAGCTAAAAAATTTGTGACATTTTGGTTCCACCTGTTTGACTAAGTATAAATAGAATGCTAGACTTCTAATTTACATTCACTCAAAGCTTTGATATAGTTCCATTTATTCTGGCATCTAGTATTACTGCTAAAAGTCTAGAAAGCTTATTATTTTAGTGAAATTTTTTTTTTTTCAAAAAATTGAATGAGGCTTGAAATGTCGAATCCAATTCTGAGACTATAAAGAAATACTACGTTGTAAAAAAAAAAAAAAAAAATGGAAATTAACATGTGATACAGTACTATTAAGTACAGGTTTTATTCTAATCTCACAAAATTTTGTTAGTGTCCATTATTTGTTTCCATACCTTATTTAAGATTTCACATTGTATTTGTTTGCATTGAGCAGCTTCAGCAGCACGCAACAAATTCTGATAAATACTTTTTTCATTTTTATCCTATTACAAATATTTTCTAATTTTCCTTGTTATGACCTCTTAGATACACTCATCATTTAAAAGTGGACATTAAATATCCAAATACAAGGTATTTTTAAAGTACCTTTGATACTAAGTTCTCATTTAGATGCTTTCTTCTTTGCAATCACCCTCTGTGTTTCTTCAGTCTTTTAATTTTATTGAGGAGTTCAATGGCTAAGTAAAAGATCTCTGTTGGTAAATGTCACATTGCACTTAAAAATGTGTGGGTTATTTTCAAATATCTTTTGATATTGATTTCTAATACACAATTCCACAGTGATAAGAGAACAAATTCTGAATAATTTCAATACCTTTAGACCATGAAATTCCTGCACCATGTTTTATGTCCCTGGGAACTTGAATAGAATTTGAAACCTGCTGTTGTGTGAAAATTGCATTAAATCTTAATTATGTTGAACTGGTTCATACTGCTTTTCAGCTCTACATATTCTTCTACTTTTCTATTCATTCTATTAATTTTTGAGAGTTGTATATTGAAATTCTAACTGCTGCTGCTGCTGCTAAGTTGCTTCAGTCTGTCCAAGTCTGTGCGACTCCATAGATGGCAGCCTACCAGGTTCCCCTGGCCCTGGGATTCTCCAGGCAAGAACACTGGAGTGGGTTGCCATTCCCTTCTCCAATGCATGAAAGTGAAAGTGAAGTCACTCAGTCATATCCGACTCTTACCGACCCCATGGACTACAGCCTACCAGGCTCCTCCATCCATGGGATTTTCCAGGCAAGAGTACCGGAGTAGGGTGCCATTACCTTCTCCGGAAATTCCAACTAGAAACCTTAATTTATCTACTTAAAAATAATTGTAATATATAGTGGAACTATATGCAACTCTTTTCCAAATCTTCTGTAAATGTGTTATTATATGTTCATAATTTAAAACAATTTTTAAATATTAACGTAAAAATTATTTTTTCTGAAAAAAAAAAGTAAGTTAGTACAAAACCTGAATGTGACCTTGCTCTCTGTTAAAAGTTTTCTTAAAATGTTAAACTGCCTTTGATAACAGATTTTAAGCTTCTTTACTTTTTAAGTGATCTATTCTATATTTGCCTTTGAAATCTTTTATTGTCACTTTGACTAACAGTGAATAACTATTGTCTCACAGTGACCTATCTACCTGACTAAACATTTTAAATCCTTTTGATATTTTTTGACAAAAAAATTTCCTACATCAAATTCTAATGAAATCCTTTTGACCTTTAGCTAACTTCAAAGGGCCCCTAAAACATCCCAAAGAGAGATGTTAAGCTAATGAGGTTTATTAGGTATGTTAAATTATATGGGAAATATTGTCAAATGAGTAATAAATCTTGTTATACTGTATGATAAATGTTACTAATATAGGTATTCTAGAAATTATATGGAGTTCCTAAAAATCTCATATGTCCTGGTAAAATGTTATCAGTCATAATTATATCTTTTATCTGAAAGTTGTGTGTCATAGCAGTAACCAAGTTACTTTGTCAACTTCACTGTAATAAGATTTAAATGTGTGCTCTTAAGCATTTTGCATTATAAACAGTTATGGTTTCACTCTAGTATCTCTGCAAAAATGCTTCCTCTTCAAGATTTATAGAAAGGTTATTGCTGTCGTTCAGTTGCCCAGTCATGTCCAACTCTTTGAGACCACATGGACTGCAGCACACTAGGCCTCCCTGTCCCTCACCATCTCCCAGCTTTTGCTCAAGTTCATGTTCACTGCATTGGTGATGCTGTCCAGCCATCTCCTTCTCTGATACTCTCTTCTTCTGCCATCAATCTTTNTATTGCTGTCGTTCAGTTGCCCAGTCATGTCCAACTCTTTGAGACCACATGGACTGCAGCACACTAGGCCTCCCTGTCCCTCACCATCTCCCAGCTTTTGCTCAAGTTCATGTTCACTGCATTGGTGATGCTGTCCAGCCATCTCCTTCTCTGATACTCTCTTCTTCTGCCATCAATCTTTCCCAGCAACAATGACTTTTCCAATGAGTCATCTATGCACATCAGATGACCAAAATACTGGAGCTTCAGCTTCAGCATCAGTCCATCCAGTGAATATTCAGGGTTGATTTCCCTTAAGATTGACTGGTTTGAGCTCCTTGCTGTCCAGGGGATTTTCAGGAGTCTTCTCCAGCACCACAGTTCAAAGGCATCAATTCTTTGG
>SJYA01011874.1:0-19715 GCA_006410615.1 Neotragus moschatus
TCTAATGAGGTGGATGAAACTGGAGCCGATTATACAGATTGAAGTAAGCCAGAAAGAAAAACACCAATATAGTATACTAACACATAAATATGAATTTTAGAAAGATGGTAACAATAACCTTGTATGCAAGACAGCAGAAGAGATGTAGATGTATAGAACAGTCTTCTTGACTCTGTGGGAGAGGGAGAAGGTAGGATGATTTGGGAGAATGGCATTGAAATGTGTATACTATCATATAAGTAATGAATCGCCAGTCTAGGTTCAATGCAGGATACAGGATGCTTTGGGCTGGTGCACTGGGATGACCTAGAGAGATGGTACTGGGAGGGAGGTGGGAGGGGGGGTTCAGGATTGGGAACATGTGTACACCTGTGATTCATGTTGATGTATGGCAAAACCAATACAGTATTGTAAAGTAAAATAAAGTAAAAGAAAAAAAAGAAAAAAATATTGTCAAATATTTTCCAAAAGTTTGTACACATCCATATATTACTGATAATAATACGTAATTGTTATTCAATTATTATTTAACATATTAGGTATACTTTAGCTAATATAACAAGATGGGAAAACTGACAGCAAAAATTTGTAAACAGAAGGGCAAAATATTTAAAACTACTCTTCAATATTTAACTATATTGTACCCTTTTGTATATATAGTAACCCCAAGAGAGTCTATTAAAAACATTAGAATTAATAATTAACTGGGTAATGTGTTTGTATACAAACTAAATATGCAAATTTAAGATGTTTTTCAGCATAAGCCAGTTGCAAATGGAATTGGAAAAATAATCCATTTGCAATAAAACCTAGAAATATAGAAATATCTAAGAATAAATTTAACACAAGCTATAAAAGAAAACAGAAAAAGAAATTAACATAAATATACTGAACCCATAAAAAGTAAATAAATGAAAAGAGATAACATGCTCTAATATGGAACACATAAATATCACTTTTTTTCAAATAATACTCATTTAAGACAATTTTTATCTGACTCTAATATGTTAACATTGGATTACAATGATTGAAAATGTTGCAAAATAGTAAATGTGGAAAATTGTCAAAATTTTTAGAAATATGATAGCTACTACACCTACCATCTATTAAAAGTTATTACAAGACACTGGAGGAGTAAAGTTGTTAAAGCATTTCAACTAGGATTAGATCCATGTCCATGTCAAGCTAGATGATTTAGAACAATGCATAGAGTTCAAGCAATACAGCAACAGAAAAACAAGGAAGGACATCTTAGAAAAGACATTCTGAGTGGGAGTCCATAATTATATGGGTAACTCTACCCAAATTTCTGAGGAGCTCCTGGTTTCACATGTATGAGGCAGAAACCAGGCAGTCCAGCTAAAATTAAATGAACTAAACAGAGATTTCTTCTGCCACCAAGTGCCAGAGAGGCACAAGTTCAATTACCATCATTCTTTAATAAAGCAAATACCACTACTCTTTAGAAACAGAATCTTGAATTTCCCAATATATCACAATAGTCAGGAAACAGTTCAGATCTCTAGGCTTAGGAAGAAAAAGGAGAATATAAGAAAAAGGACCGACTCTGAGATGACTGAGATGTTAAAATAGGAACATACCATAACTGTGTTAAAAGACTAGAGCAATATATGCTCATAATGAACACACAGGAAACCTCAGCTGAGAAACAGAAATTATGAAAATGAGCCACATCAAATTATGAAACAAACATATCAATTTACAAAATTCAGAGAATGATCACAATAACAGAGTGGAGACTTATTTTTTTAAGGCATGCAGATTGGCACATTGCTTAACAAAAACTGTGAGGTAGGGAAAATACATTGGTCTAAAATAAAAAGGTACTAAGGGCCAGTAAGACTATATCAACAGGTTTAACAAAAATGTAACTGGAGTTTCAGAAAGAGAAGAGAGAAAGGAGTAAAATATTTTTTTTTCTTTTGAAGAAACAATGTCTAATAAAACCTGAATTTTGGTGACAGACATAAATATATAACTCAAGAAGTTCAATAAACTTCAATTATGATAAAATGCAAATACAAAGAAAAGGACACCTAGAGATATTATAGTCAAATTGCTGAAAACCAAATATAAAGAGAAATCTTGAAAGCAGCTAGAGAAAAACAGCACATTATCTAAGGAGGAAGATGACAGATAGTTGATGACACATTAAAAATAATGGAAGAAACTGTCCAAGAATGATGGTGAAATAAAAGTAAAATATGAAAAAAGATATGAAAAAATTAAGATATCTGTCACAAGCAAGTAAGCTTCACAAGATGTGCAAAATGAATTCTCAGAGTGAAGTGAATTTATATCAGATGGGAATATGCATTTGAGGGAAGAAATAAATATAACCAGGTATTGTAAGTTTGAAAACAAATATTAAAAAATATTTACTCAGTATCCTTAAAATGTATACAAGTTTTGAGAGCCAAAATTATGGCATCATAGCGTGGGGCTTATAATGTTTGTAGATGCAATCTATATGTCAAAAATAGTATAAAGAGGGCATGGGGAAGTATGGTTGCAAGCATATATTTTATGAGAAGTGATACAATATTACAATAATTCCAAGTAGGTTGGAGAAAAAATAAGCATGTATATCAAACACTAAGAATATAATTTAAAGAGATTTATCTAAAAAGTCAATAGGTTACAGAAAAGTCTCAAAATATTTGACTAGCTCTAGAGAAGGCAGAAATAGGATCAGAGAAACAAAAAAATAGAGGGACAAACAATAAACGTAAAATAAATGGTATTCTGAGGTCAGAACATAACAACAGTTAAATTTTACATTGTCTAATCACTTCAACTTGAAAAGCAGTGATTATCAGAAATAAAAAATAGCAGGGCTCAACTCTGTGTTGTCTGTAAGAGATTAAATATAAAGACAAAGGTAGAAGGAAATTGATAGAAAAAAACTATACATGCAAATAGAATGCATAAGAGCACTGGAGTGGTTATATTAACACCAGATAAAATAGGTTTCAAAGAACATACCAAAATTAAATATTTTGTGGTAAAAGGTTAATTCAAGGACATGAAAATCATATATGTTTATGTATTTGATAACAAATCTTCAAAACTCCTAAAAACAAAAGTTGACAAACTAAATGAATGAAATAGATAAATCTGCAAAATAGATTTTAACATCCTTCTCTCAGCAACTGATAGAATGACTAGAAAAATATAGAAAATCAATACACTAAAATGGGCACTATCCATCAGCTTGGACTAATTAATATTGATAGAATATTATAGATAGCATCTGTAGAATACACATACTTTTAAGTATGCATAAAGTTCATCTAGACAGACTATATGCTAAGCCACAATCCAAGCTCCAATATATTTAAAAAGAATTGAAATCCCACAGAATTTGATTTCTCTCACCAAACAGACCAAATTAAAATGATTTATAAAGGAATTAAAACACACTTATAAAGAATTCTTGGGTGAAATTAGAAACCACAATGGAAATGTTTTAATGTCTGAAACCAAATTATAATGAAAATATAAAATACCAAACAGGTAAAGCAATGCTTTTGAGGGATTTATAGCTGCAAATTATCCTAATGAAATGAATATTATTTTAAGATCTCTGTCTTCACTAGACTACACGAATCCATACATGTGTTCACTCACACTGCTTATGACCACTAGAATAGAGAAGTAGCTAGAACAGACTAACAACTAGAAATAGTGGGAAGTATATGGGAATATATCCTTTGATATAAGGAAACTAAGATCATAATTTTATTAATTTTTTTAATTTTCACTATGTTTTTGTTTTCTTTTTTTATTTTTTCTTAAATGCCATTTTTATTTTTTTAATATAAATTTATTTATTTTAACTGGAGGTTAATTTATTTTAAAATTATGACCTTAAGGGGGATGGTCTTAAGGTCATAATTTTAAAATAAATGTTTATTTTATTGGAACAAGATAGTTTACTTTAAAAGTTAAAATTAATTAGAGATTAGGGAAAATACTATGTCACTATCATATGAGTAAATATTTCAATTTAATAATAAATAAAAGAACATTTACATTACATTGTCATTTATTCTTAAAATAGAAAAATGGGAATCCAGAAAGTAAACTATTGATATTATAAATCTCATAAATTTTAAATTATTCATTGACAAAATATATCATAAACAAATGACAACAGATTATGAGAAAAGATATGCAGCATATCTCAGAATACAGATTTCTTTGCTATATAGAGAGTTTACAAATTAATTTCAGAATATGAATAAAATAATGCAATTTGAAAAAGAAGTAATGTTGGAAAATAAATAGGCAAGTTGCTCAGCTTTATTGGTAATCAAGTAAATGCCATTTAAAAGAATGATATAGATATACATTTTGGTCCAAAATATTGGCAACAAATTTTTGAAATCAATAAAGTCGTGTTAGCATAATTAGAATTTTTTATCAACTGTTTCTATCTGGAAGTTAAAGTTCTAAAATGGTATTTGAAGCAAAATAAACTTTGGAGCAAGAGCAGGAAGAGGTAAATTATGAGTACTTAGAACACAAAAACCAAGAATTCACAAGCCTGGACAGTCAACAATAAAGGCAGCCACAGACAAGATGTACAAGTAGAGAAACAATCTTATCAGGAGTAGTTCAAACTTGACCTCAATACCAGCTGTTTAAAAATAATAATAAAATGTAGGGACCTATCAGGCAGAAGAAAATTGCTTCAACTTCCCCAGCAGGGCACTATAACTACTAGCTGGCAGGGCAAAAGAATCTCATGGTATCCAGAGCTTGCAATTCATTTCCTCCACAGGGAAACCACCACTAAACATTTTCTGCCCTTAGAAAAAGTGTAGTTAAATCTATCTGGCTCTGAAGCTAGATGGACTGCATTAGAATGCCTGCTTTCTACAATGCCTTACTTTCTTCATCTAAAAATGTAAATATTACCTACCTTCTGAGGATTAAATAAAAGAGCAGAAAAAGTTAATCACACAGTCTCTAGAACAGAGGAAACATGGACCAAAAGTTAATTCTCCTTCTTTTCCTATTGCCTGTACAGTTCAAACTAAGCATCAGAAATGCTTTGTACGTATTGTTACGTAGCTGAGCAAGTCAATTGGTAAACTTTTGATTTCATGTTAATTAACAAAAGTATTTGATAAAATACAAAAAAATGAAAGCATTTCTGAAATTGAGTTGAATTTGTCTACTCGGGGGAAAAAACACTGTTTAGCATTTACATTTTAATCTTAGTTTTATCTAAATGACTCCTTTCAGGTTTATTCTCCTTATTTCATTCTTAGGTAGAGTGACAAAAACAATGGAATTAGAGTTTGAAAAACTTCCTTCAAGACTCAACTGTTTTTTAGACTACTCAGCTAACGGTCTTACTTATGTTTTAGTCACTAAGTCATGTTCCACTCTTTGTAACCCAGTGGACTGTAATGCGCAAGGTTGCTCTGTCCATGGGATTCTCCAGGCAAGAATACTGGAGTGGATTGCCATTCCTTTCTCCAGGGGATATTTCCAACCCACGGATCGAACCCAGGTCTCTTGCATTGCGGGCAGATTCTTTACCGTCTGAGCTACCAGAAAGGCCCACTGCAACAAGAGAAGCCACCACAATGAGAAGCCCCTTCATCACAACAGAGTAGCCCCCGTTCACTGCAGCTAGAGAAAGCCCACGCACAGCAATGAAGACCCAGCACAACCACAAATAAATAAGCCAATAAATAAATCTCTGAAAAATTCCACTTCACCTGATCCCGATTCTAGTATTTTTTTTTTCTATGAAATCTTACTTGGCATTTATGTTTTTATTTTTTGAAGAACTCAAAGGAAGAAATTACTGAATTCATTTACTTAAATTCATTATTTTTTAATATCTTTCTAGTATTGTTCTGATAAGTTTGTTTTAATCAGCTTTTATAAATTATAAAACAAAGCATACTCTCCTCATCAAAACAGAAAAAGCCATAATTTTTTATATTTACAAATTTTACTTCCCAGTATTACTACCTTGACATTAAGGACAATTAAAAGCCAAATGAACCTAATCTATGCAACAGAAATAGAATCAAGGACACAGAAAATAGACTGATGAATGCCAAGGGGCTGAGGGGTGGGACAGGGTTGGATTGGGAGTTTGGCATCAGCAGATGGAAAGTGGTATATATAGAACGGATAAACAATAAGGTCTTACTATGCAGCATAGTGAACTATATTCAGTATCCTGTGATAAACCATAGTGGAAAAGAACATAAAAATGATTGTATAACTTATATATGTAAATCTGAGCAATTTTGCTATACAGCAGTAATTAAAACAGCACTGTAATCCAACTATATTTCAAGAAAAAATAAATTGTAAAAATATGCTAAAAATAAAAATTAAATCAGTATTTAACCACCACAGAAATTTTGAAAAATGCCAAAAAAATTAAAAGTCAATGGTGATATATATAAATTATGATCAACTGAAAATGTTTTAAATTTCCAATTGTCTGTTCCATTTTGTGCTTCTTTAAGTCTGTTTTTGCAGGCAAGTGCTTATGGCATAGGGACTATAGCCAGACTTCCTGAATTTGAATCTCTGCTCAGCCACTTACTAATTATGTACTCTTTGGAAATAATTAACATTCCTGTGCTTCAGAATGTTTCATTATTGATACAAGGGAAAAAATAATAGTATGATACTTATAGGATTGATATGAGTATTGAATAAGTTATTAAATATAAAATACCTGGAATAGTGCCTGGCATACTAATATAAAATCTTAATTATTTTAAAATCATGATATAAAATGCAGTACCTAAATTTTTCAGAAGATTATCTAGAGAGTCAAATAAACGATAATTCCTTGTAATGTCTTTACACCAACATAACTGAGGCTGTTTGGAGAATCATATCTTTCCTCAGAGTAGAACAGTCTCTAATGCTTTTATGCCATCACTTGAACAGAGCTGTCATGTGCAAGAAGCACTGTACAGAGAGTGAATGGCATAGAAAAAGAAGTAGAGATGATAAAAAGCCTTAGTGCAGGCGTTTAGTATATATTTTAATGCCATCCACAGACTCTCTAGGTCTGGGAACTGTGTGCTCAAGTTTCAATCAGTCATTTTACTCATTTTTCTTAGCGCAATATCTGCCTTTTAGAATTGCAGATTGAAAATTGGAGAAGATATCAGTATTCAAGTAGTTTTACAGTTTAATGAGCTTAAGCAAAATCTTTTTATAACTCAGATTCTCTAATACAATTCAAAATTGCAATTCATGCTTGGGAAAAAAAAAAAAAACACCTCTGGGACAAGCGAGAGAAGGGGAAAAGGATGGAAATGATATTCTCTTACTGTTCTCTCTTTCGTATGATGTTCTGTAATTAATGACTAGTGTTCTCTGAGTTCCTTGAAATTACTGCTTTACTCTCTTCCCTGCTGGTAACTTTCACAATGATTGGTATCCAAGGTCAGAGACAAAAAATAATACTATGAATTAGGTCACTGCATCCTAAATGACTGGCACTTTTTTCCATGATATATAGCACTGTACCCAAAATCCTAGTCTCTAGCCTTCTCTTGATCTTAGCTCTTTACCAGTACGCAAGAGCAGTCCTAAAAATGACTCAAATTGTCTCTAATGCCTGTGACTCTCATTAGGCCAACTAGAACTGATCATGGATAAAGGCTTGATGTTTCTTTCTTCTAAAAATAGTTAGTGGCCAGGTGCGCCACTTCTCTGCTCTCTCTTCCTCCTGACACAATGTTCATAATTGTTGAAGTTGGGTCATGTCTTTATGATAGTTAATTTTACTATTTCTCTAGTGAAGGTCTAAAATATTTCATAGTAAGGTTTAAAAAAAATAGAGAAATTATTACTCACCTTTATATTTTATGAGAAGCTTTATTTAAACATGTTGTTGCTAAAAAGTTTTAAAGATTTTTTGACAGTTTAGCAATCCAGGAAAGCTTTAAGCAGTATGCTGCTGCTGCTGCTAAGTCGCTTCAGTCGTGTCCGACTCTGTGCGACCCCATGGACTGCAGCCCACCAGGCTCCTGCATCCATGGGATTTTCCAAGCAAGAGTACTAGAGTTGGGTGCCATTGCCTTCTCCAATGCATGAAAGTGAGAAGTCAAAGTGAAGTCGCCCAGTCGTGTCCGCCTCTTAGTGACCCCATGGACTGCAGCCTACCAGGCTCCTCCATCCACGGAATTTTCCAGGCAAGAGTTCTGGAGTGGGGTGCCATTGCCTTCTCCATTTAAACAGTATAGCATGTAGCTAATCCGTTTATTCACCTCCCTTCTCCTCCATTGACTGGAAAGTAAACACTAAATGAAAAGAATCATAAGAAAAAAAAAAACTTTTTTCTTAAACATTAACTCTTATTAAGCAATAGTGAACATTTTAATTGGATTGCCATGACTTAAGTATTTCTCAATGAATTCACTGTTAGATGTCTTCTCCACTCTGGCACGTAATAAAAGAAAGCTCACATCAAGCCTTCTCTGCTGTGAGTGAACAATGCCTAACTAAAGTGTATCTAAATTCAGTCAAACAAAATCTGTTTCCTTCCCATACTTTTACTTCCACTCCTTTCCTTCTCCATGCTTTCTTTTAACATGGACTCAGAAAACTTAAATAACTTTATAAATAGTGAAGTCATATTTCATATTTTATAATTAACTCATAAGGCAGATTAAAATTAAAATTACCCTTTTTAATTTCTTAAAATTTCATCTTCAGTTTAACAGAGAATGCAGCCCTGCTTAATAATGTTTTAAAATATACCAAATAAATATTAAAGTATATTTTATCCCATAAAAGAGAAAGAGAGAGAGTAGAAAAGACAGAACAGTAAGACAAAATGTTCAGAATTTGTGAAACTTCCTGGATTAACCATATACTTGCTTCCCTCTTGGTTAACTTTTTTGGACACAGACACACACAAATAACAAAGCACCTCTCTTAACCCATTTCTCATCTTCTTTCTCCCTTCTTCCCTCCTTCCTTCTTACCTGTTTCATCACTGGTGTACCTGAAGGAGTGGAGAGACAAGTATACTTGAATAAGTGTGAGTTAGTCTATGACACAGCCTGACTACATTATATTCTTCTCAGTTAAGCAATAAAATATTTCTTTTTAAGAATTCAGAAACTACCCATCCTCTACTCATCACAATGCAAAGCACAACAGTGCCATATATCACAAATGCATCAGTGCTTCCCTTGACCAGGTCTAAAACACAAGCATTCTCAATTTCTTAAAAGTAGGAGAGACACGTTATGTTCTAAAAAGCATCTTTTTTAAAATTTTAATTTATCAATGTAAGGACTCCTACTCTTTACTTGGAAAATGAATACACTGGTTACAAATGACAGAGAATCAACTTAAGCAATAAAGAGAAATATATTGCTTCTCTTCATTGGGGAGGAATTCACAAAATCTAAAGCAGCACAGTAAGTTCCAGGCCTCAAAGATTTGAACCAGGATATAGTCATCTGCCAAAGGTTTGGGACACACTTCCCTCAGCAAGGCAATCCAAGGAGGAATAATTTTTTTTTTTCCGATGTCTGTATAGTAATCTTAGAAGTTTGTGTCTGAGGCTTACCTCTAGGATATTTATCATTCCCTAGAAACTGAGTTCCTACAATTGGCCAAACCTAGAACACACATCTATACCTACAGTTCAACCAGTGGATCTCTTCTTAGGAGAAACAAAATGAGAGAAAAAGTATCCTTGACAATCAAATACAATAGCTACTTTGTGGACCTTGGGATGTTCATTATGATATGAAATCAGCTTTGTTATACCAAATTTTTTTATAATTATCTATAATGTGTATTATAAACATGTTCACAAATCAGTATCTAAATAGTCTAGAGATTTACATTCTTAGGAAAAAAATTGTACTCATTTAAAATTCTACATTTCACTTTAAATGCTAATGTGATAAGCTAGATATGTTTGGATAGATAATTAGGACTGCATACATCTGGAATTTTAAATCATTGTACAGAGAAAGGAAAGGAAAAGCTTTAGAGATCTAATGAATTGCAAAAATAGGAGAATAAGTGATATCTGTACCACAGAGTGAAAAATTAACAAAGATAAAAAGAATTCTGATCAAAGATTTAATCCAATCTCAGTATATTTTCTGAAAACACTTTTGTCAATTAAAGAAACTATGTCAAAAAAGTGGGCTAAGGCAAATAGACTGATAAGAAAAACTTAAAAGATAACATATCAACAACAGTCTACTTCCTTTCTAAAATCTGAAGCTACAAAATTATTTCATCTCATTTTTATCAAAAATTGTTTAAGAGCACTTTGAAAAGCTATTGAGGTTTGTTATCATGGAGGTGAATAAATGGGATAAAATCCTAAATAATCAATAACATATTTTTCTTATATTTATAAATATGTTTTGAATATCTTCTACAAGATCAGAGAATAATGAGATGCGACAGCATATTTAACTGATTTTTCACAATCTGAAAAAAAAGTCAGTCTTTAAATTCTTGAAATAAAGTCATTTCATGAAAATTCATAAGCTATATACATACTTGTGTTAGGCCAAATATGAGTGCGTAAAATATTCAGTTTTTTAAAATTTAACATAATGTGCTTATACTGCATTTCATTTCCAGTCTCACACAGAAATGCCAAAGCTTCACCCTTTCCTGTCTAAACAAAGTATACAATGAAAGTCAGATAATTTTCAGAGTGTCTATATCTATCAAAGTCTCAGCAAGTTGGTTGAGATTTCCATTGAAAAAATGATTCATTATTTTCATATTGTCTAAGAAATGATAACAAATTGTTGGGCAGCTACTATTCACCAGTCATTTTAAAGGCAATTTAAAACATAAATGCTTCATAATAGAACATTTATCACAGATATTAACATATTTTATCAATAAGAAATCTAAGGCTTGGAGACAATCTACATCAACAGAGCCAGACAGAATTGAATCAGGTTCGACTCCAAAGCCAATTCTATTGTATTTACTATAGTAAACTGTCTCCTAATTATAGACTTATATTGATGGGAAAAATTATCATTCCCAGCTATTTTTTTCATTTCCTCTAAGAGGATTATACAGTTCTATCCATTGCCATGTGATTAACAGCAGCTCCCTGGTGATGAAATATACTTCCCTCATAAGCATTAGGCTTATCCATGTTACTCACCTTAATCCATTAGCCATGGACATGTGTGATGTATGTTGCTGCTGCTGCTGCTAAGTCACTTCAGTTGTGTCGGACTCTGTACAACCCCATAGACGGCAGCCCACCAGGCTCCCCTGTCCCTGTGATTCTCCAGGCAAGAACACTGGAATGGGTTGCCATTTCCTTATCCAATGCATGAAAGTAAAAAATGAAAGTGAAGTCGCTCAGTCGTGTCTGACCCTCAGCAACCCTATGGACTGTAGCCTTCCAGGCTCCTTGTTCATAGGATTTCCAGGCAAGAGTACTGGAGCGGATTGCCATTGCCTTCTCTGGTGATGTATGTTATATCTGAGCAAAAACTTTGAGACACTGAATGTTGCTACCAATTGCTCTTTCCCTCTGCCTTGAGAACAGCATGTGAAAAATGCAGTTTGCTAGTCTTACCGAATTCTAAGTATGAAAAAGATACATGTAAGAAATAACAGCCAATGGCCATCAACATTTAATATCAAGGAAAAATAAGTGTTTCTTGGTGTAAACCCTTGAGAATTGATGCTATATGTTATTGCAAATAGCTGATGAGTATAAGAAGTACTAAGACTATTTACTGGAGAAGGTAATGGCACCCCACTCCAGTACTCTTGCCTGGAATATCCCATGGATGGAGGAGCCTGGTAGACTGCAGTCCATGGGGTCGCTAAGAGTCGGACACGACTGAGCGACTTCACTTTCCGTTTTCACTTTCCTGCATTGGAGAAGGAAATGGCATCCCACTCCAGTGTTCTTGCCTGAAGAATCTCAGAGATGGGGAGCCTGGTGGGCTGCCATCTCTGGGGTTGCACAGAGTCAGACATGACTGAAGCGACTTAGCAGCAGCAGCAGCAGCAGCAGCAANTTTCATCTTCAGTTTAACAGAGAATGCAGCCCTGCTTAATAATGTTTTTAAATATACCAAATAAATATTAAAGTATATTTTATCCCATAAAAGAGAAAGAGAGAGAGTAGAAAAGACAGAACAGTAAGACAAAATGTTCAGAATTTGTGAAACTTCCTGGATTAACCATATACTTGCTTCCCTCTTGGTTAACTTTTTTGGACACAGACACACACAAATAACAAAGCACCTCTCTTAACCCATTTCTCATCTTCTTTCTCCCTTCTTCCCTCCTTCCTTCTTACCTGTTTCATCACTGGTGTACCTGAAGGAGTGGAGAGACAAGTATACTTGAATAAGTGTGAGTTAGTCTATGACACAGCCTGACTACATTATATTCTTCTCAGTTAAGCAATAAAATATTTCTTTTTAAGAATTCAGAAACTACCCATCCTCTACTCATCACAATGCAAAGCACAACAGTGCCATATATCACAAATGCATCAGTGCTTCCCTTGACCAGGTCTAAAACACAAGCATTCTCAATTTCTCAAAAGTAGGAGAGACACGTTATGTTCTAAAAAGCATCTTTTTTAAAATTTTAATTTATCAATGTAAGGACTCCTACTCTTTACTTGGAAAATGAATACACTGGTTACAAATGACAGAGAATCAACTTAAGCAATAAAGAGAAATATATTGCTTCTCTTCATTGGGGAGGAATTCACAAAATCTAAAGCAGCACAGTAAGTTCCAGGCCTCAAAGATTTGAACCAGGATATAGTCATCTGCCAAAGGTTTGGGACACACTTCCCTCAGCAAGGCAATCCAAGGAGGAATAATTTTTTTTTTTCCGATGTCTGTATAGTAATCTTAGAAGTTTGTGTCTGAGGCTTACCTCTAGGATATTTATCATTCCCTAGAAACTGAGTTCCTACAATTGGCCAAACCTAGAACACACATCTATACCTACAGTTCAACCAGTGGATCTCTTCTTAGGAGAAACAAAATGAGAGAAAAAGTATCCTTGACAATCAAATACAATAGCTACTTTGTGGACCTTGGGATGTTCATTATGATATGAAATCAGCTTTGTTATACCAAATTTTTTTATAATTATCTATAATGTGTATTATAAACATGTTCACAAATCAGTATCTAAATAGTCTAGAGATTTACATTCTTAGGAAAAAAATTGTACTCATTTAAAATTCTACATTTCACTTTAAATGCTAATGTGATAAGCTAGATATGTTTGGATAGATAATTAGGACTGCATACATCTGGAATTTTAAATCATTGTACAGAGAAAGGAAAGGAAAAGCTTTAGAGATCTAATGAATTGCAAAAATAGGAGAATAAGTGATATCTGTACCACAGAGTGAAAAATTAACAAAGATAAAAAGAATTCTGATCAAAGATTTAATCCAATCTCAGTATATTTTCTGAAAACACTTTTGTCAATTAAAGAAACTATGTCAAAAAAGTGGGCTAAGGCAAATAGACTGATAAGAAAAACTTAAAAGATAACATATCAACAACAGTCTACTTCCTTTCTAAAATCTGAAGCTACAAAATTATTTCATCTCATTTTTATCAAAAATTGTTTAAGAGCACTTTGAAAAGCTATTGAGGTTTGTTATCATGGAGGTGAATAAATGGGATAAAATCCTAAATAATCAATAACATATTTTTCTTATATTTATAAATATGTTTTGAATATCTTCTACAAGATCAGAGAATAATGAGATGCGACAGCATATTTAACTGATTTTTCACAATCTGAAAAAAAAAGTCAGTCTTTAAATTCTTGAAATAAAGTCATTTCATGAAAATTCATAAGCTATATACATACTTGTGTTAGGCCAAATATGAGTGCGTAAAATATTCAGTTTTTTAAAATTTAACATAATGTGCTTATACTGCATTTCATTTCCAGTCTCACACAGAAATGCCAAAGCTTCACCCTTTCCTGTCTAAACAAAGTATACAATGAAAGTCAGATAATTTTCAGAGTGTCTATATCTATCAAAGTCTCAGCAAGTTGGTTGAGATTTCCATTGAAAAAATGATTCATTATTTTCATATTGTCTAAGAAATGATAACAAATTGTTGGGCAGCTACTATTCACCAGTCATTTTAAAGGCAATTTAAAACATAAATGCTTCATAATAGAACATTTATCACAGATATTAACATATTTTATCAATAAGAAATCTAAGGCTTGGAGACAATCTACATCAACAGAGCCAGACAGAATTGAATCAGGTTCGACTCCAAAGCCAATTCTATTGTATTTACTATAGTAAACTGTCTCCTAATTATACACTTATATTGATGGGAAAAATTATCATTCCCAGCTATTTTTTTCATTTCCTCTAAGAGGATTACACAGTTCTATCCATTGCCATGTGATTAACAGCAGCTCCCTGGTGATGAAATATACTTCCCTCATAAGCATTAGGCTTATCCATGTTACTCACCTTAATCCATTAGCCATGGACATGTGTGATGTATGTTGCTGCTGCTGCTGCTAAGTCACTTCAGTTGTGTCGGACTCTGTACAACCCCATAGACGGCAGCCCACCAGGCTCCCCTGTCCCTGTGATTCTCCAGGCAAGAACACTGGAATGGGTTGCCATTTCCTTATCCAATGCATGAAAGTAAAAAATGAAAGTGAAGTCGCTCAGTCGTGTCTGACCCTCAGCAACCCTATGGACTGTAGCCTTCCAGGCTCCTTGTTCATAGGATTTCCAGGCAAGAGTACTGGAGCGGATTGCCATTGCCTTCTCTGGTGATGTATGTTATATCTGAGCAAAAACTTTGAGACACTGAATGTTGCTACCAATTGCTCTTTCCCTCTGCCTTGAGAACAGCATGTGAAAAATGCAGTTTGCTAGTCTTACCGAATTCTAAGTATGAAAAAGATACATGTAAGAAATAACAGCCAATGGCCATCAACATTTAATATCAAGGAAAAATAAGTGTTTCTTGGTGTAAACCCTTGAGAATTGATGCTATATGTTATTGCAAATAGCTGATGAGTATAAGAAGTACTAAGACTATTTACTGGAGAAGGTAATGGCACCCCACTCCAGTACTCTTGCCTGGAATATCCCATGGATGGAGGAGCCTGGTAGACTGCAGTCCATGGGGTCGCTAAGAGTCGGACACGACTGAGCGACTTCACTTTCCGTTTTCACTTTCCTGCATTGGAGAAGGAAATGGCATCCCACTCCAGTGTTCTTGCCTGAAGAATCTCAGAGATGGGGAGCCTGGTGGGCTGCCATCTCTGGGGTTGCACAGAGTCAGACATGACTGAAGCGACTTAGCAGCAGCAGCAGCAGCAGCAGCAAGACTATTGATGAACAGAATACTCTCATTCCAATAGGAATGAAATAAATGTAGCCTTATTAGAATGTTCTGTTTCCTATTATAAAGATAAAACTTCGAATGGAGGATGCTGCATTCTGCATTAACTTTTGGTATGTAGCTCTAATGCCTAGGAATGCATCTGAGGAGCCTAAAGACAAAAATAAAATATTAAAGATCAAAAGAAAAGGCAAGGAATCTGAGTCTACGTGACACTGTTGACTTACCATTCCAGGCCTAGACTGCAACATCCAGACTTCTTGTGGTGGGAGAAAAATAAACACTGTACATGTCTAATCTACTAAAATTAAGTTTATATTGCATGTATGTGTATACTCAGCTGCATCTGAGTCTTTGCCACCCCACGGACTGTATTTCACCGGGTTCCTCTGTGCATGGAATTTTCCAGGCAAGAATACCAGAGTGGGTTGTCATTTCTTACTCCAGGGGATCTTCCTGACCCAAGGATTAAATCCATGTATCTTGAATATCTTGCATTGGCAGATGAGTTCTTTACCACTGTGCCACCCAGGAAGCCCTCTTTCTCTCTAGATTTCCAATTTAATAGATTGCTTTTAGAACAGTGTTTGGTTTACAGAAAAATTGAGATGTGGGTACAGAGTTCCCATATATCCCCCGTCTCCTTCCCAACACTCTCCTTCTCCCCCTAGAGTTTCACTTATTATTACTATCTTGAATCAGTATAGTATATTTGTTATAACTGATGAAAAATCATGTATTTTTATTAAAGAAATCCATAGTTTACCTTAGGCCTCATGTTTTGTGTTGTACAGTCTACAGGTTTAGACAATGTACATCCTAAAAATGACATTGTTAAAGTGTTGCACTCAATACACCAGGAAATTTGGAAAACTCAGCAAAGCCCACAGGTCTGATAAATGTCAGTTTTCATAACCATTCCAAAGAAACACCATTCAAAAAATGTTTAAATTACCATACAATGCTAACAAGATAGTGCTTAAAATCTTTCAAGCTAAGCTTCAACAGTACTTGAACTGAGAACTTCTAGAGGCACAAGTTGGATTTAGAAAAGGCAGAGGAACCAAAGTTCAAATTGTCAGCATCCATTGGATCAAAAAAAAAAAAAAAGCAAGGCAATTTCAAAAAAAAAAATCTACTTCTGCTTCATTGACTACACTAAAGCCTTTGACTATGTGGGTCACAACAAACTGGGAAATTCTTAAAGAGATGAGAGTATCAGTCCACAGTACCTGTGTCCTGAGAAATCGGCATGCAAGTCAAGAAGAAACAGTTAGAACCACACATGGAACAAAGGACTGGTTCAAAATCAGGAGAGGAGTATGTCAAGACTATATATTATCACCCTTTCTATTTAACTTCCATTCAGTACTAGTACATCATGCGAAATGCTGGGCTGGCTGACTCATAAGCTGGAGTCAAGATTGCTGAGAGAAATATCAACAACCTCAGATATGCAGAAAGTATGGCTTTTAAGGCAGCAAATGAAGAAGAACTAACAAGCCTCTTGAAGAAGGTGAAAGAAGAGNTCAGTACTAGTACATCATGCGAAATGCTGGGCTGGCTGACTCATAAGCTGGAGTCAAGATTGCTGAGAGAAATATCAACAACCTCAGATATGCAGAAAGTATGGCTTTTAAGGCAGCAAATGAAGAAGAACTAACAAGCCTCTTGAAGAAGGTGAAAGAAGAGAGTGAAAAAGCTGGCTTAAACTCAACATTCAAAGAACAAAGATCATTGCATCCAATCACATCACATCATGGCAAATAAATAAGGATAAAATTGGAAACATTGAAATTTTATTTTCTCAGGCTCCAAAATCACTGCAGTCAGTGATTACAGCCACGAAATTAAAAGATTCTTGCTCCTTGGAAGAAAAGTTAATACAAAACTAGATAGCATATTTAAAAGCAGAGATATTACTTTGCAAACAAAGCTCCATATAGTCAAGGTATGTTTTTTTTCAGTAGTCATATATGGATGTGAGAGTTGGACCATAAAGAAGGTTGAGCACCAAAGAATTGATGCTTTCAACCTGTNTCTACTGCTGGGGGTGCAAAGTTCAACAGTGGTCTTATTTTTTGTCCCATTTGTACATAGCCTTGTTCTTTGCTTTAATTTTCTGAAAACTTGTAAGATATCTTCTCTTGCTCGTTTGCTAAGATATGCATATGAGTGTCATTGTTTTCTTTTTCTTCAGTGCATCCTTCCTTCAATGAAGTCTATAACTGAGGTGATCTTTTAAATCTGCAAATTAAGACCTTTTTCATTAAAAAACAAAAATTTCTGGTACATTTGCTTCCTCTCCTTCCTGTTTCTTTTTCTCCTTCAGTAGAACCTATTGCCCACATTNAGATATGCATATGAGTGCCATTGTTTTCTTTTTCTTCAGTGCATCCTTCCTTCAATGAAGTCTATAACTGAGGTGATCTTTTAAATCTGCAAATTAAGACCTTTTTCATTAAAAAACAAAAATTTCTGGTACATTTGCTTCCTCTCCTTCCTGTTTCTTTTTCTCCTTCAGTAGAACCTATTGCCCACATTCTGTCTCTCAGATTTATTCTATGAATTTTTCAGTGTCTCCTTTTTTTTTTTTAACATGTCTGTGCTTTGAGATATTTCTGACATCTGATCTTCTAAGGTATTAATTCAGTTTTCAATCCAGATTATGCTCTCCTTTATTTCATAAATTCAATTTTCTAGGTTTAACTAGTGTACTTTTATGCCCCAAGAGGACTTTATAATGATGCCACTAGGAGTTTAATTGCTATAACTTTTTTGCTGTCCTCGTTTCTCTTTGTAGCAAGATTTCATCATTTTTTCCCTAGTAATTCTGCACAACTAGGCACATATTTGATTATTCACTCTGATTCTTTTCTATGTATGGAGGCTATCAGAAGAAAAGTTACTTAAATACTCATTTATGCATTTATTATGGGTTTATTGGGCTTCCCAGGTTGCACAGTAGTCAAGAATCTGCCTGCCAATGCAAGAGATGCAAAAGATGCAGATTCAGTCTCTGGGTCGTGAAGATACCCTGGAGTAAGGAATAGCAACCCTCTCCAGTATTCTTGTCTGGACAGTTCCATGGACAGAGGAGCCAGGTGGGCTACAGTCCACACGGCTGCAAAGAGTCGGACATGACTAAGTGCCACCACTGCTACATTGGCTTTACTTGGGCTCATATCTAAAGGTGGAGCATCATTAAGATGTAAACAACAAAGGGATTTGCTATACCATGAGTCTGTGGATTAAGGGCAAAGTGCTAGCCCCTGTGAAGCACAAATTTCTCCTTATGGTCTTTCCCAATCTCTGTATAGAGTAGACCCAAGCTGTTCCCCTAACTTTCCCTCCAACTCTAACCTTTTCTCTCAGTATTTTGGGAAATTGGGCTTGTTCTTTCGTTTCCTTCTAGGCATATTGACATTCTCCCTAAGTGCTATAGCATTCCTCCCAGACCTTAATAATCCTCCCCACAAAAGCTTCTTCTAGGAACCTCTTTATTCCAGTAAATCTTTGGACTTTCAGGACACATTCTAGATAATTTCTCATCCCCTCCATCACTCTTTAAAAGGATACCCATTATCTTGAGTTCTCAGACCTTCTCAATACTCAGTAAGCATCAAACCACTTAGCTCAGGAGTGGCAAAGAATCTAGATTAGGAAGAGGAGGGTAGGGGAGGAGAGTCATGTCCAGGTGCCACATACCCAGAATTTCCTTTATCATGCTTAGACAGGAAGAGATTCTACAGATGCATTAATTTTCTATTGTTGGCCTAATAAATGACCACAAACAAAACAGGTTGAAACAACGTTGTTTTTATTTATTTATATATATTTTTTTAACTGGTAGTGCCTGTAAAATCCCAAGTGTGAGTGGCAGAAGTCAACACTTTGGTGGCATTGCATTCCTGATGGAGGCTATAGAAGAATATCTCCCTACTAGCAGTTCAGGGTATTGGCTGAATTTTGTTGAAATTATAGGACTGAGGTTCTCATTTCCTTAAGACTGTCAGCTTGGAACCAGTTGTACTCTCAGAGGCGTCCCACATTCCTTATCATGTTTTCCAGTTCATTCCTCCAGGTCTCATAGGTTAAATCTCTCTTATGCCTCTAAACTCTCTCTCTCACTCTCTCTTGCCATATCTCTTCGAAACTTCTCTGATGTTAAGGATTCATGTGATTGCACTAAACCCATCAGATAAACCATAATAATCCCCCTATTTTAAGGTTCATAACCTAACACTTCTGAAAAAGCAATTATTTCATATCAGATACCACACTGAAGCCATAATCACAGAAAAC
>SJYA01011876.1:0-12256 GCA_006410615.1 Neotragus moschatus
TTGCTCAAACTCATGTCCATTGAGTCAGTGATACCATCCAACCATCTTGTCCTCTGTTGTCCCCTTCTCTTGCCTTCAATTTTTCCCAGCATCGGGGTCTTTTCTACTGAGTCAGCTCTTCGCATCAGGTGGCCAAATACTGGAGCAGGCTCTGATTAGCACTGTTTGCTTGCTCCTGTCTCACCCTGCCTGTGTGTGCTAAGTCACTTCACTCGTGTCCGACTCTGCGACCCTATGGACTGTAGCACGCCACGCTCCTCTGCCCATGGGAGTCTCCAGGCAAGAATATCCAAGTGGGTTTCCATACCCTCCTCCAGGAGATCTTCTTGACCCAGGGATAGAACCTGCATCCCCTGCAACTCCTGCACTGCAGGTGGATTCTTCACCAACTGAGCTACCAGGGAAGCCCCATATCTCACCAGAGCCAGACACATTCCTACTCTTTCCATCTTTCTGTGAGACTACTACCAGTGCTGAGCTAACAGTATGATAAATTTACTCTGGCTTTCTGTCTATTAAAACGGAATTCAGAGGAGATCAGTCCCGCAGAATGCAGAGACAAAAAGCATAACCAGGCAAGAACAATAGTCTTGAAAACTAAGGCTTGCGATGCACGAGAGGTGGGTACTTCGGGATTCACAATCTCAGCCTGGTTCCTAGTATAAACCGCAGCGTGAGAACAAAAGGGCCCGAGTGTGCCTCCCAGAGACGGGAGGAGGGCAGATGTAAAGCCAAGGGGGACGAGACAAGGTGGAGAGACAGAGGCAGAGTTCCATCGGGGAGCAGTGAAGAACCGGAGCCGGAGTCCCCGCTCAGTCCCGCGGATATTCTAGAGAGCTCTGAGCTCAAGGGCCACCCTCACCTCCCTGGACCTCTCCCAGGCTCGGATCTCGGCTGACAGCGGCTGCGCTTTGCCGGTTGCTGTCCGCCAAGATGCTCCTCCCACTTCTGCGTCTGGTGTACATCTCAGCACTTGGCAGTCAGAAAACCCCAAACTGATGGCTGCAATCGTCCCCCCCCACCCCGCCCCGTCCACCTCAGCCCTTTCCAACCCAGTCTCCCTCCCACTGGCCTTTCATGATAAGAGCATCTTCTGAGTCACTCATCAGAGATTCTTGGCATGGTCTTTGCTGTCTCCATCTCACCCCGACCTCGACTTCAGTTCGTCTACTGCCAAATACCATGGATTCTACCTCCCTGGTGTCTNGCACGAGAGGTGGGTACTTCGGGATTCACAATCTCAGCCTGGTTCCTAGTATAAACCGCAGCGTGAGAACAAAAGGGCCCGAGTGTGCCTCCCAGAGACGGGAGGAGGGCAGATGTAAAGCCAAGGGGGACGAGACAAGGTGGAGAGACAGAGGCAGAGTTCCATCGGGGAGCAGTGAAGAACCGGAGCCGGAGTCCCCGCTCAGTCCCGCGGATATTCTAGAGAGCTCTGAGCTCAAGGGCCACCCTCACCTCCCTGGACCTCTCCCAGGCTCGGATCTCGGCTGACAGCGGCTGCGCTTTGCCGGTTGCTGTCCGCCAAGATGCTCCTCCCACTTCTGCGTCTGGTGTACATCTCAGCACTTGGCAGTCAGAAAACCCCAAACTGATGGCTGCAATCGTCCCCCCCCACCCCGCCCCGTCCACCTCAGCCCTTTCCAACCCAGTCTCCCTCCCACTGGCCTTTCATGATAAGAGCATCTTCTGAGTCACTCATCAGAGATTCTTGGCATGGTCTTTGCTGTCTCCATCTCACCCCGACCTCGACTTCAGTTCGTCTACTGCCAAATACCATGGATTCTACCTCCCTGGTGTCTTTTCCATCTGCCCCTGGTTTTCATTACCGCTGCCGCCGCCTGATGCAGGAATCTCCTCTCTCAACAGAACCAATTTAGTATTTTCCTAAATAATGCCCCTCCTTCCTGTCTCCCCGGAGTGAGTTCTTGTAAACTTCTGTATGGCTCTCCTCTGGCTTCTGTTTCTCTATTCCTCCCTTCTCATCACTTCTCATGCACCGCCGCTCCCGTTCTCTGTGCCAGACAGATGACGTTTGTCAGTGTCTCAAATGCAGGGATGAGTCTTTCCCCTTAAATCCGACATGAACGCTATCTCTCTGCCTTTTTCTCCTGTCTAACTCCTAATCACCCTTCAGACGTCACCTCCTCCAGGAAAGGCTGCCATGCTTTCAGCAACACACGGCAGGAACACTGATTCCCGCCGGCAGAAACAATAAGGAAATGTATTAATGGCATTTAACAGGAAACAAGAAGGCAGGCTCACTGGTGCCATGTGCCATCAGCCACTCTGTGTCTTCCTTTTTGGCTCTTTGCCATCCTTAGCACGGGTTTCATCTTCAGGCCAGTAGCAAGATGCTTGCCACAGTTCTAGACACCACATCCAGGCACTACGCTGTCCAAAGGAAAAGGGATGTTTTTCTTTCCGCACCTTCTCTCAGGTGAAAGCGGACGTTTGCCGAAACATTTTGTCCTTCCCGCCCCCGCCCCCACCAGAATCTCTCTTACATTCCATTGGCCGAAATTAGGTCATGTGTTCATCACTCAGCCAATCACAGGTGAAGGGAGTGACCCTACTGGTGTTGCTGTTGGACCACCTCTCCTGCTTGGATGTCCTGTCAGCTCTCCTGGAGGCACAAGACTGTCCTGAAGAGCACACACTTGATCAGAACCCAGAGTCCACTCAGAAGGAAGGAGGAAGCAAAGGCAATCAGCAGAGTTCACCCTTCTTCCCGTCTGGTTCTATGTTCCTTTAACAGCTGTCCTGGTCTGCTCAGGCTGCTGAAATAGAACACGACAGATGAGGTGGCTTGGAAGCAAATGGAGAACTTTGCCTCCTCCACTGCTAGACGCTGAGAAGTCCAGGAGCACGTCGCTGGCAGATTTGGTGTCTGGTTCCACTTCCTGATTCACACCTGTGTCCTCACAGGGGGTCTCTGGAGTCCTTTCAATGAGGACACTAACCTCATTCATGAGGGCTCTATCACCATGACCTCACCGAACTCTAAACACTTCCCAAAGGCTCCACCTCTTAACACCGTCATATTGGGAGTTAAAATTTCGACATTTGAATTGGGGGAAGGGCTGACAAAACATTTAACCAGCATTGCATTCTGCCCATGGCGCCCCCCACAGTCATGCTTTTCTCACATGTAGAATGCAGTCATCCCATCCCAACAGTCCCCAAAGTCTTAACTCCTTCCAGCATCAAATCAAAACTCTAAAGTCCAAAGTCTCATCTGAATGCCATCGAAATCAGATGTGAGTGGGACTCAAGGTAGGATTCACAGAGGCAAATTCCCCTCAGCTGGGAAGCCATGGAACCAGGCAAGATGTGTGCTTCCAAAACACAACAGTGGGGAGGATGGTTGCTGAAGCTGAAGCTCTCTGGCTGCTTGATGTGAAGAGCCGATCCACTGGAAAAGACCCTGATGCTGGGAAAGATGAGAGCAGGAGGAGCAGTAGGTGGCCGAGGATGAGGTGGTTGGATGGCATCATCAACTCACTGGTCATGAGTTTGAGCAAACTCCGAGAGATAGTGCAGGACAGGGAAGCCTGGCGTGCTGCAGTCCATGGGGTCGCAAAGTCAGACACAACCAAGTGACTGAACAACAGACATGCACATTCCAAGAGAAAAAGAAGTAGGCAAGAAGGAAGGAGTGTCAGGTCTCAGGAAAGTCCAGACTTAATGTAGAAACATTAAACCTTAAAGCTCCAGAATGGTCCTCTTTAGCTCATGCCCCGCTCACCTGGCCCATAGGGCTCTACAGCGGTTGGCTCCTCTTCCACCATCTCAAGAGCACTCACAGAGTTGAAAGTGAGCTTACACCATCCTACCCCATCTTTTTTCCTGACCCCCCCTTCTCCCCTCTGCCTCTCCATGCTGAAATCCCCTCTCTTAAAGCACAAAGTCCAAATTCCAACATCAGCCTTTTCTAACCAATCACACACACAGTCGTCCACTGTTTTTAGATCTACAACCTCTAAGGACACCACCAAGCATCCCACATCATAGTCTTTTGAATACGCAACTTCTCTGAGGCTCTTGAATGACCAAGCTGGTGTGACTTACCTCTTACTCCATGTGGCACCTGACCCCCTTCTCTGCACACACTGGGTGTCCTATAAAAGGTCACGAGTGGACATGGAGGACCATCAACTCAAAGTCTGTAATCAAGCCTGCTAGTCTAAGCTCAGCCACTCACCTACCGTGTAAACTGGGGCAAGTCTCTGAGCCCCCCCAGAACAAAATGAAGCTCACCCAATCAGAAGTCTCAAGACCCCATACAGCTCTGTATTTCTTTCTGAAGGCTGCTGCCACCGCAAAGTACCCCCCAACTTGATGATTTAAACAGAAGTCTATTCTCTCCCAATTCCAGAGGCCAGAAGTTGAAAATCCAAATGTCAGCAGACTTGGCTGTTCCTGGAGGCTCTGAGGGAGAATCTTTTCCATCCTGTCTCCTAAACGCTGGTGGTTGCCAGCACCCCTTGGTGTTCCTTGGCCTGTAGTTGCCTCACCCCAGTGTCTGCCTCCATCTTCACACAGCCCTCTTTCTTCTGCATGTCTCTTTGTCTCAAACCCCTACTCCTTTTTCTTCTAAGGACAGTAGCCAGTGAATTTAGGGCTTCCTCTGGTAGCTCAGTTGCTAAAGAATCCACCTGCAATGCATGAGACCCTGGTTCAATTCCTGGGTCGGGAAGATCTGTTGGAGAAGGGATAGGCTACCCACTCCAGTATTCTTAGGCTTCCCTTCCTGCAGTGTGGGAGACCTGGGTTTGATTTCTGGGTTGGGAAGATCCCCTGGAGAAGTGAAAGGCTACCCACTCCAGTATTCTGGCCTGGAGAATTCCATGGACTACATAGTCCACGGGGTGGCAAAGAATCAGACAGGACTGAGTGATTTCACTTCACTGAATTTAGGATGGCCTCATCCNTCCTGCAGTGTGGGAGACCCGGGTTTGATTTCTGGGTTGGGAAGATCCCCTGGAGAAGTGAAAGGCTACCCACTCCAGTATTCTGACCTGGAGAATTCCATGGACTACATAGTCCACGGGGTGGCAAAGAATCGGACAGGACTGAGTGACTTTCACTTCACTGAATTTAGGATGGCCTCATCCTACCATCCTTAACTTGACATGTGCAAAGACTCAGCTTCCAGATAAGGTCCTGTTCACAGGCTAGGACTTAAACATCTCTTTTGGAAGGGCAACAGTTCTGTCCATGACAAACCCTAACGACGCAGAGTTCTGTTTATTCAAGGACCACTGAAAGCTGAAATATTGCCCTCTTTTTGAAAAAGTTGCCTGCAGATCCATACTGTGGGCCATTCCAGCACTCTTCATTTGAAGGCTGAGAATTTTTTTTTAATGTTCCCTCCTTTCATTCCTTTTCTAAATTTCAGACGCTGATCCTCAGCACTACCTTGTCCGATAGATCATTCGTTTGGGCNTGAGTTCTGTTTATTCAAGGACCACTGAAAGCTGAAATATTGCCTTCTTTTTTAAAAAGTTGCCTGCAGATCCATACTGTGGGTCATTCAAGCACTCTTCATTTGAAGGCTGAGAATTTTTTTTTTAATGTTCCCTCTTTTCATTCCTTTTCTAAATTTCAGACGCTGATCCTCAGCACTACCTTGTCCGATAGATCATTCGTTTGGGCTTCCAGCATCAGTCTGCGTCTAGAAATCCCCAACAGCACTGTCTCAGAGGGTGTGTATTGGTGCCAGCTGCCTTTCCACTACCCAGTGCCTTAAAAACCCCTGACAATGAAGGCGAGAACCCTGGGAAGACTCACAAGGAGGGCCATGTGTTAACCGAGGCCCTGGCTGGTTTCAGGAGAGGCGGATCAGTCTCACGGGGCCGTGGGGACCAGTGTCACTGCCGTAGCCCCAGATGTCACACACAGTGTGCCCACCACGCATAAGGCAAGCTCCATTTGTGAACTGCATCTGCAGTGGGAAGGGTCCTGATGTTTCTATATCAAGTTGCACTGAACGATGCCACTGATGAAGGAGATGGCGAAAAACAAAAGGCAATCGTTTTCCTTGCATTTTCTCTGCAGGCTTCATGGCTGGCTAACCAGTCCTATAGAACCGAACCCTCAGAGACAGAGCTCTACCCAGGGAACAAGGCCGGCTTGTGTGCTGGGCTTACGTTATGTCTATTTTAAAAGTTGATTTTGGCAGGTATGTGGACCACTCACACAATATATCTACTCCCAGAAAAGATAAGGGGGAAAATCAAACACTGAATTTTCTTTAAATTCTCACTTGGAAGCAAACAGCTTGGCTTTAAAAAAGGGAGTATAATCCTTGCTTCCATGATGATGAACTAGTTGGAACAAATTATAAAGAAAATATTGGAGCTATAAATAACAGATTTTTTAAGAACCTGTGTGCTACAGTATCCCCTGAGAGGCTCATTCTAAAGAATGTTAATCTCCAGATTATATTCTCTCCGAGGCCATGTTTTTCCAGAACTCTTGGAACGTGTCTAAGTAATGAAATAAATTCAGCAATCTTTTAAAGAGTTCACTGTTAAAAGATACTAGGAGCAAACAGATCATTGTGGACTCATGGTTGTACCTTTGGGTAAAGGAAAATGAGAAGAGCTCTAAATCATGCAAGATGAAGAAGTCCCACAGCCAGACAAGCTCTGGTTCAAATAATCAGGAATGTTTCAAGCCAATGCCAGCTTTCTCCCTTACAATAGTGAATGGATAAAAAGAGTACATTCAAAGGGATCTTCACCACTTCTCTGGTTTCTACTTCTGTTCTACTTGAAGGACACCTCAACTCCCCGCCCCCCAGGAACCTCCTTTTCCTACACCTTAGAACAAAACAACAAAAGTTCCTAAAACAGTATAAAAGTTTATGGACACAGTCTTACAAACCTGTTATTGAGGCTCGACAATATATTTTTAAACTAATAACGTGAATGTTTCCATGCTGAAGAGTCATATAATTGGGTCATCAAATAAAAAAAGACACAGCTGTAATAGAAAACGTTCGGAAAAGGAAATTCATACTTCAAAGCCCTGACTAATCACAAAGTGATGCAAATCTGAAAGGAAACACTTAGATTGTATTTTTACCCAGCTGAGCAGTCAGATGTTTGGAAATGCCCTGGATTTTTCTAAATATTTCCTCCTGTTAACAGCAAAACAGCTCAGATGCTCCAGGAACAAAAGACACACTTTCAAACCTTTACCCCATCTATATCTCTTATTGTAGCTGCTCCGTTCCGGTTCTAATAAGAGGTCTAGTTGTAAAGGCCTTAAAACTAAGATGTTTACTGGAGCTGCCACATAAAGCTATTTTTATGAAAAATACTAAGAAGTTCAAGTCTGCGAATACACATAGAACTTCAAATGAGAAGCTGGAAAAAGAAGGAGGTGATGAAGGACTTAGCACATTTTCAGTTTGTTGCTCTTACAACCTGTGAGAGAACCCAGACAGCCCGTGGGCTCCAGGAGAAAACCCAAGATGGCCACCATCCAGGGAGTTTGGCAAAAGCCTGGGCAAGGAGAGGCCACAGGGAGCTGGGCTCCCCAACGGGAAGGTGGTGACAGCGGCAGCTGAGCTGCATGGCCTGCAAGCCCAGAGGGCAAACTCTGGCAATGGCCTAAGCAAGGCCCCATGGCCTTTTCTTCACAAGTGAAGATGGGGGCATCTGGTCAACCACAGGTGAGGTGGCACAACAGAGTAAAGCTGTAAACTGTCGACTCAGCCAGCACTAATGAGGACCAGATACCCAGAAGTATTTGCAGAGTTGGCGGGGCGGGAATGAGGAGTAAGTTTGGCTCGTCTGAAACCACCGCTGGCTAAGGAGGCCTGCACAGCGTGGGCAGCAGGAGACAGCATCCCCTGAACTCTCTGAGCGCAAGGCAGAATTAGAGATGCAAATTCAAAACAGGCTCCGAGGGGCTTGTGCCAGGTTTGTGCCTGGGTGACTTGCCTGGCCCTTTCCCCAGACAGCATGCAGAACCTGTGAGAAATGTGCTCTGGCCCCTTTTAGACCCCAACCCTGAGGATACGAGGGTGGGAAGCAGAGGAGGGGCCTTTGCTCAAAATCCTTATCACCACTTCCTGGCATGAGTTCCCTGGCTCAGAGCCTGGCCCTGAGAAATGGGAGAGAAACAGCTCCCGGCCGTGAAACCTGGGGAGTTGTGCCCTGGACATCTTGGGACACATGAAAGCCAAGCCAGCAGGGAAGTTTTCTGCAGAAAACTTGGGTTCAATCAGAAGGCTTCACTTTCAAAAGATTTCATAGTCAGCACTTTCAAGGGTACAGATTTGTTTTGTAGACTGTTAAATCTGGCCATCTTTAAATAGATGTTAGGTCAATAAATAAAATGTTCCGATCATGCCTGCAAAGTAATTTTCCACAGTGGTCTCGTGACCTACAGGAAGAACCTAAGAACACATTTGTTTTGTTTCTTCGGGAGTGAGATGAGGCGACCTGTAGCCACGGTAAAGCCACGTGACTCCCCCGTCCTTCCTACCTCGAGCACACTTGATGGGTTGTACTATGTCCTCCCCCGCCACAGACACACCAGATTCCTAGAGTGCAACTCCCACCCCCCAGGACCTCAGGAGGTGACTGTGTCTGAAAACATGAATGTAGACACGTTAAGTCGCTTCAGTTGTGTTTGACTCTTTGCGACCTCATGGACTAGCCTGCCAGGCTGCTCTGCCCTGGAGGGGATTCTCCAGGCAAGAATACTGGAGTGGGTCGCATGTTCTCCTCCACGGGATCTTCTGACCCGGGGATCGAACCCTCAGTCTCTTTTGTCTCCTGAATTGGCAGGCAGGTTCTTTACCCCTAGGTCCACTTGGGTTGTTGTAATTTCTTCTGTTAAGATGAAGTTATACTGGCCTGTGGCGCGTCCCTAATCTAATCTGACTAGTCTCCTAATAAAAAAGAACGTCGTGTGAAGAGAAAGAGACACATGAAGAGAGAAGAAGAGTTGGAGGCACAAGGAGAGGACCGTCTACAAGCTGAAGAGACATGAGGCCACTGGAAGCTGGGAGAGGGGCCTGGGACAGCCCTCAGGAGGCACCAACCCTGCTAACACCTTGGTCTCCAATTTGTGACCTCCAGAACTGTGAGACAATAATTTCCACTGTTTAAGTCACCCAGTCGTGGTTCTCTGCCTCAGAAGCCCTAGGGAATGAAGACAGCATCCCAGGAACTTCAGCCTGAGTGGGTCACTCCTCTACGAAAAATATATTCAAAAGCACTTTGCAACTGTGTTGGTATAAAAACAAGTAAAATCCAGGCGAGGGCATATTCATTTTTTCCCTCTAATTTAAAAGGAAAACATTTTTAGCTTGAAAGTCTCATGGCACTTAAAAGTCCCTTGGTTGGCCCTGTGGAAAGAGTCACTGGGGACCCCAGGCTCGGTCATGTCTCTACACTCACCCTTTCTTGGTACCATACTGAAATTACCTGTCATTGTTTCTAATATTTCCTCTCCCTAACCCTGGCTAAAATATACACAAGCAAAAAGACTCTCATTTTTTTTGTGTAGCCCGATAACAGCCTGGCACACAGAAGGCGCTCAATAAATAACCGTTGAACCGATTTGAACTGAACAGATAAAGATCTAGGGTTATTCAAGGTCATTACCGAAACATGAGGCAAAAAAAAAAAAGTGGATTAAAAAAAATAAGAAAGTTTTGGCAACAACAGAGCCTTAAAAACTGGAGCCTTAGCTCCTGGTAGCAGAGCGACAATCTGGGAGCACATCCCAGGAAAGTTTTGAAACTGAAGCAAAATGAATGTTTTATAACCACCCATTCTGTTCCATTTTTCTCTCTCTCTCTTCTTTAATTTTGTTTTTCACTCTCCGGGGCTTGGAGAGGTTTTCTTACATTAGAGCTATTTGCCTTTCTTCGGATGAGGGTTTCTCAAATTCCAACTTGTTCACTGAGACTTTGACAGTATATTTGGTCTTCCTAAACCCAACCTCACTTATGGTTCATAGCAGCTTAATAGTCTAAGTTGTTCCCATCACCCGTCAATATCTGCCTTTCCTACTGACCACTCCTTATCTTTGCCATATCCCAGCATGAAAAAATTTCTTTTCATAGCAGGACCCCACATCGGCAAACAAGCAAACCTTTCTTAGCTCTTGCCACAACATAAAATTTTTTTCAAGGCAGAATTAACATTTCATTGGCCCTTTGGGGGAGATAAAGCGCACAGAAACTTAGTGTAACTGGGAAGTCTTATAAATTTCTAATTGTGTGTCATAAACTTTCTAGAAGAGCATCCCCCAAAAAGCATTCAATAGGATGCTAACAGAGTCACATAAATGAAAGTTTCCAAGGACATAAATTTGAGAAGGACAGCGTTGAAAAAGTTAAGTCTCTTTCCCAATGCAGAATTTCTAAAAGTGTTTGGTGTGCTGACATGCAAGGCTCCATGAGGCAGATAAAACCTTCGATGTTTCACAGATGGATTTAACCATGGACCTATCCTTCAAGGGGAGCACAGGGAAACAGGGAGAAAGATGTAGTTCAAGAGACATACCTTCCAGGAACTACTCTGGAAAACACTGGCCTAGCCACAGTATATCAGTTTCAAAGGATGGAGTTTTCACGACTATTGGCATAAGGATTCCCTATGAGCTGAAGTGGTTGGAGACAGTATCTTAAAAGTAGTATGGGGCTTCCCTGGTGGCCCAGTGGTAAAGAATCTGCCTGCCAATGAAGGAGATATGGGTTCGATCCCTGGTCCAGGAAGATCCCACATGCCTCGGAGCAACTAAACACACACACCACAGCTACTGCTACTAAGCCCTCACACTGCAGTAAGAAGCCCATAAACCACGACTAGAGACTAGCCCCCACTTGCCACAACTAGAGGAAAGCCAGAGTAGCTTTGAACACCCAGCATAGCCAGTAAATACATAAAAAAGAACACAGTCTCAATTAGAAACAAAAAGTGGTATCATTCTTTGGAATTCCTTGGTGGTCCAGTGGTTAGGACTCTGCACTTCCCCTGCTGGGGCCTGGGTTTGATCCCTAGTGAGGGAACCAAGATTCCACAAACTGAGCAGTGGAGCCAAATAAAAAATAAAGTGGTCTGAGTCTTATTAATGATCAAAACACAGACAGGAGAGAAGAGGAGGGTGTCTGGGTGAGGAAAATAGCTTCAGCAAAGGAGAAAAATTATGAGCTGCTTTGATGAGCACAGGGGTGGAAGATGCTGTGGAAAAGGCTCAAAGACCTGGGAGGAGGGAGACATGAATCAGAAAGAGGCTCAGAACCTGTCTGCGAGAACGTCATCCTGAAAGCGCGGAAAACAACTCAACTTCAAAGCAAAACGGCAGACCAGAGGTACAGCAAGAACACCACTGAATTAGGGGCCAATCGATAAAAACGACACTTCCTGTCTGCTGGACGGGGGCAAGGAGAGTGCCCTGGTGTGCTCTGGAGCTCGCCTTCCACACCCACGCTGTCATGACTTTGGACAAGCAAGTTTACCTCCCAGGAGTCCGTTGTCCTCATCTGGGCAATAAGACGAACTGACCCTCTGGTCCCCTACTCTCCTAACACTCCCATCACTCTAACACCAGCCTCTGATGTCATGAAAGTCACACTTGTCCAGAGCCAGCAGCATCAGAGGGAAGGGGGCATTTTAAGGTCAGACGCCACACACAGTTCTCCTGCCGTGAACTTGACAGAGAGGTTTGCGGAAGACGAGCCTTTCTGCAAAGAGAGTGTCGCTGTGTCGGTCTGGGAAGCTCTGCAGGCCAATACAGCCACCTGTCCCATCTGCGCAGGAGGAGGAACCAAGAGATGGACATGAGTCCTGAGGGAATCAAGGGACAGTCTATTGGGAGACAGGAGGACAGACGAATTTCGAAGGGCAGCCCTTCCCACTGAGTTCAGGCGAGCTAACCACCATCACTCCTGAATTTTAACAAGGAAATCGATCAGGTCTGTGTTTTCTAATTCCCCAGCTACTTCCTGAGCTGGCAAGAACCAGTTAATAGCTCCCGCATCTGTAAAATTGAGAAATTTGTCATAGCTTCACAGGGTGGAGGAGTGAATTAGAAGATCCCTGGAGGAGGGCATGGCAGCAGCCCACTCCAGTATTCTTGCCAGGAGAATCCCATGCATAGAGGACCCTGGCAGGCTGTAGTCCATGGGGTTGCAAAGAGTCAACATGACTAAAGCACTTAGCATGCACACATGCACAGGTTACGTAAGATGCAAAACCCCATGTCTGGCGTAAAGGACAAGTTC
>SJYA01011877.1:0-12486 GCA_006410615.1 Neotragus moschatus
TTACATAAAAACTAAAGAGATTTTAGACTATTAATAAATACATATAAATGTATATATAATAAATATATTCACCAATCTATCAAATGCTAATATATAAGGTACTTCACAGTTGCTAAAGATATATGTTTTTAATAAAAAGATATAAGAAATGGCTAACAAAATGATGAATACAAACATATACAAAAGGTCTATGATAAATGAAAGAGAATTTTATGGCAAATGGATGTAACTCATTGCCCTGAACTTTTTTCCTCCTCCTTCTAACATGTCTCGATCGATACAAATTCTTCTTTTATATGGGCCACACCTCTCCGAGGTAAAACTACACAACATGTTATAACCCACCTGTTAGCTTATTTTGCAATAATGAAAACACCTAAATCTATAAAAACAGACAATGGCCCTGCCTATCTTTCTAAGCAGTTCAAACAATTTTTACATTCATTTTCTATTAAACAGATTACAGACATTCCTCATAATCCACAAACACAAGACACAGTTAAACAAACACATTACACACTGAAACTACAAATAAAGAATTAAATAAGGGGGAATACACAGGAACACTTTTATCTTCCTTACTAGATTCCAGTGCAATATAGTTTTTAAGCCTATAACTATTGTTAATATAGATTTATTTGTTTTAAATTTTTTAACCTTACCACAAGGAGATTCTTGACAAGAGCAGAAAAAACATTTCGAGGAACTGGAGGACTCTTCTTCTCCTCTGCCCATTTGGTACCAAGACAGCTTGAATAAACAATGGAAATCTGTGAAATTAATCTTACAGGGAAAGGAGTATGCTTGTATTTCCCCAGATGAATCCAACAAACTCACATGGCTTCCTCTTCGGAAGATCTGACCCAATGGGACCTCCGGCCTTCAAGATAAGAAGCGAGACAACAAAACCCCAGGAGGAAGAAATTCCAATACAGGCCGTGGCGGTTCTAAAGATATCCAGAAAGCACCGCCCTTGGCGGCATCAACATTATGATCTCCCCTCTTGGGGAAAAATAAACACCCTTACAATGATCAAGCTGAAAATCTGGTTTCTCAATAGAGAATGCCTTGGAGTCCAGAAAATATTTTTGTTGCCCTGCTTGCTTTGCTTGCTTGGGCCTCCCTGCCCGCTAAAGCTGAACTAGTTAATCACACTTACTGGGCTTACATACCCAACCCCCCTTTACTTCAGGTTACAGAATAGACGGAGAAGGGACTAATCATATTAACCAATGACTCCATACATATGCCTTCTCCCTGGAGCCTTAAAGGGCCCTCACACCCTGAAGAAGAAGGGAAACTAATATCTCTCTAGGTTATGAAGCGGAAAAGGCAATGGCACCCCACTCCAGTAGTCTTGCCTGGAAAATCCCATGGATGGAGGAGCCTGGAAAGCTGCAGTCCATGGGGTCGCTGAGGGTCGGACACAACTGGGTGACTTCACTTTCACTTTTCACTTTCATGGGTTGGAGAAGGAAAAGGCAACTGACTCTAGTGTTCTTGCCTGGAGAATCCTAGGGACAGGGGAGCCTGGTGGGCTGCGGTCTACGGAGTTGCACAGAGTTGGACACAACTGAAGTGACTTAGCAGCAGCACCAGCAGGTTATGAAGTCCTTCCTTTGTCTATGGGCCCAGCAAAATTATGCATAAACGTTAGCTGACAAACTTGGGCTTTTGCCCTGCCTCCAAAAGAGGACTTTTGGATGTAGCTTAGATTATTTACTGCCCTTTCTTTGTCCGTGAACCATGTTTATACTACTGAAACGTTAGGGAAAGAACAAAGAACACTATGCAAAGGGTTTACTAACAAGAACTTTAAATATACTCTGGTTCATTGGGACAAATGTCAGGGCAAATCAGGAAAATTAATGTTTGTGGCTAATCATACAATTGCCGATTGGGGACACCATTGTATGTGGTTATCTAACTGCTCAGATGATATTAACAGTACTGTGTGTGATTATGCTACTCAAGTAGCATAGGAGGTTACTAACACTACAATGGAACATTACCATGACAAAGGACTTCTTGGGTGGCTTGACAGTGGAATGGCAACCCGTTGTCCTTGAATTGTCCTTAATAAACAGATTGGGCCTTAACAATGGGACATCTGGAAACTTGCTGCATCTACCGAAGAACTTGGGATTTGGACTGGACATTTCACAGGGACCAACTGTAGTCATAGAAACTATTTCTTTTGTTATAATCAGTCATATTTCATACAAGCTTGTGTTCCCCTTCTTTTTGTTCTAGCTATAAGAAGTTTACAATTCAATAAGACTACGTTCTGTAACTTGCATAAATTGCAAATTATATACTTAACTCTTCTGTTTCCTTAAGAAATGGATCCCTTTTGATTCTTCGATCTTGATGTAGTCTGTGGTTACCAATAAATCTCCAGCGGCCCTGGGAAGAAGGTCGCATGGCTGAATTTGCTTATAGGCCTCGCTCACCGAAGCTTGTTCTCCCTGTGTCATTCTTTCTCTTTCCCTTTCTCCCTCTCCCTCCCTCTTTTTCAGGCTGATCTCTTGGAGCACAGGGGCTCTCTGAGTTCACTCTTCTGCCTGGGCTTCTAAGACCCGATAGAGAAGGTGCTCTGTGTCTTCACTCCGACGAGAGGGCGCCTGCAGCCTCTGTGAACAGAGAAAGTCCCTTGTCTGGGCCTTTCGGTGAAAACCAAGGAATATCAGCCTCTATTTTTCTCTCTCTCTCCTTCCCCCTCGCTGACACCATTCATCCTGAGGGTAACCTTGGATCCTGCCGGGGCTGGACCCCGGTAGGTGAAATCCCCAGGAGGAAGAGTTTCCAGTACAAGCCATGGCAACTTTAAAAATTTCTAAGAAATGCCACACTCAAGGTCATCGACCTTATGATCTCCCCACTTGGGGACAGATAAAACCCCTTACTAATCAAGCTGAAAATCTGGTTTCTCAACAGGCAATGCCTCAGAATCCAGAAAATATTTTTGTTGTTATGCTTGCTTTGCTTGCTTTTCCTTTCCCTGCTCAGGCTGACTTGATTAATCACACTTATTGTCCTTATATACCTAAGCCCCCTTTATTGCAGGTTATAGAATGGACAGATATAGGACCAGTCATATCCACTAATGACTCAGTACATATGCCTCCTCCTTGGAGCTTGGAGGGGCCCTCTCATTCTGAGGAAGAAGGAAGATAGATTAACACTTCTCTAGGCTATGAAATCCTTCCTTTGTGCACAGGCCCAGCAAAATTATGTATTAATGTTAGTCAACAAACATGGGCTTTCATCCTGCCTCCAAAAAAAAGAACTTCCGCACATTGTTTAGACTGTTTACTGCCCTGTCCTTTTATGAGAACCATGTCAATACTACCAAAAGTCTAGGAAAAGGATAAAAGTTGGAATGTAAGGGGTTTACTTATAAAGACTTTAAACATACTCCTGTTTATTGAGATAGATGTCAAGCTAAATCATGGAAATTAATATTTGTGGCTAATTACACCATTGCTGACTACGGAACCTACGGTATGTGGTATCTAACTTCTCAGATGATATTAATAGTACTATGTGTGATTATGTTACTCAAGTAACATGGAAGATTATCAACAGTTCAAAGGAACACTTCCATGCCAAAGGACGCCTTGCCTGGCTTAACAGCGGAATGGCACCTCTTCACCCTCAAATCGTCCTCAATAAATGAATTGGGCCTGAACAATGGGACACCTGGAAACTTGCTACAATACTGAAAAACTTGGAACTTGGACTGGATATTTCACAGGGACCAGTCATAGTCATAGTAACTATTCCTTCCATTATAATCATTCATATTTTATAAAGCTTGTGTTCCCCTTCCTTTTGTTATAGCCATAGGAAACTTACAATAAGACTTTACATTCCGTGACTTGTATATTTGCAAACTGTATACTTGTCTTAATTCCTCTATTTTTCTAAAAAAGAATCCTTTTTGGTTCTTCGATCTCGACACAGTCTGTGGTTGCCAGTAGATCTCCAAAGACCCTGAAAAGAGGATCCCATGGCAAGACTTGCCTCCCATTTACTCACTAAATTACTCCGAGGATATAAGCGATTCATCAGATGGTTGATTCTTGGCATTTTGGGGTTAATAGCCCTTTGCACCACTGCTGCTGTCGCAGGCATTGCTTTACAAACTTCAAACACAAAACTTTATTCAAAACTGGACTAAAGATGCTCATACTATTATATGGGTCGCTCAGGTTGAGATAGATGAAAAAGTTCAAGATAAAATTCAGGAATTAAAAACAGCCATTCAATGGGTTGGTGATCAATTAAAAGATTTACAAAAACAAGTATTATATTGTGACTGGAGTTCTACTCAATTTTGTATCACTTTTCTTCGGTTCAACCATAGGGGGAACAAATCAAATTTCATTTGCAAGATATGGATAATAATGCTTCTTTAAATGTACAATTGTTGCAAAAGGAAATCCTTGAAACCTTCTCTAAGAGTCTACCCTCTTCCAACAATTTGGAAACCTTAGCTGGACAGCTAGTTAGTTGATCAGTTATCTGGCTAGACCCTCGAAGATGGTTTCAAGGCATTACACATAGTAATGGATCTGGAACTATAATGCTGATAATTATCCTGTTGATTATATTTGTAATATACTGATGCCTTTCAACTAAAATTGTTCAAACTAAACAAACTCAATTGGTCAGGGCCTTTTTCACTAAAGTATCTACACTCATCTCCAATTATGAAAAACTAAAAAAAGGGGGAACTGTCAGGGGACGTTCAACTTTAAGGGATCAAATGTGTTAGTTTCTTCTTTTGTGTGCTGTTTATCAAGGACTCTCTATTCCTTACCAGTTCTTGGAAAACAGGAACGAGCAGAGCTGCAGGCAATTCTCAGGACCAAGGTCATGAGAAACGGCACCTGCTTGGATTTCTTTCAGTGACTGCCTTCTATGACTTTTTACTTAAAGGTAATCTATTCAGTTATGCCCCTCTTTCTCAGGATATGGAATGCTTTCTGGCCCTTTGAAGACTGCTATTTGCTTGGCTTTGTTTTTGGTCAATATCTTTTACTGCCTAAAGCTGCCTTGTATGAAGATATAATAAACATGCGTTTCTGCAACTAAAGCACCCCGGTATCACTCAAGACTTGGGTTCCCTGCATCCTTTTTCTCATCGACTCCAGTCCCCAGGTCCTGGTCTACAAAGACCATGACAGCTTTGTCTTCAATTTCCACAAGTAAGAGTAACTCTTCTTTAATCATACATACAACAGTTATTTCTATCTAATGGAGAACATGACCCTTTTCCTGTGCATCATTCCTAGCACACCATCAGTCCCTGGTAACTGCCCCTCTCTTCCTAAGAAAAGCCCAGTCCTTTTAACATCTTGCCTACTCTGTTCCAGGTCAGTTGGTAGAACATTATGTTTTATAACAGGCTGGACTATGTATGGAAGGGCTTCCTGATCCTACTGACCATGAGTCATGTCCTAGTTTTACGTTATTTTCTGCCCTCCCTGTTGCTAATTCACACACATTATTGAATTTCGTAATTCTGGCTGTGTGTTTTGCCAGGAAACACAGAATTGAATGAATCATATATAATGAAGTTGGCCCCTTCATTTCACTGATTCCTTCCCAGAGACCATCATGAAATGCATGTAGCAAATGCATTTGATCAATGTACTACCAAAGCCAAGCTCTTAGAGCTCACCACACAACGGCCCAATAAACTGAGAGACTACTTGTTGAGCAAGGAATAGTGACTTTATTCAGAAAGCCAGGAGACCAAAAAGGTGGTGGACTACTGTCCCAAAGAATCATCTTTGTTGAGTTAGAATCTGGCTTTCTTTTACATGAAAAGATCTCCATAGGTTCTCTTCAAATATGGACTTACTGTAGTTGCTGAGTACCTGAACTAAAGTCGTCAGAGAATGCATATAGTGAAAAAGCTAAAGGATTTGCCACAACCACTGAGTCTGGGAAGTATGGCTCCACTATGTTTCTATATTGTGACTTTTGGGTAAGATCCTTGCCACTCACATTACATTGCTGTGTGTTTTCTCCAGGATAAGTACTCTGATACTACTGGCGAGATGGGAGCTTTGAGGATAGGGGTTTTTTGTTCTTTTCACACTTGTGAAACTGGTGGGGAATCTTTCTAGAATGAATTCATATTCCAAAGACCTAATAAATACATATATAGCTGGCTTCTATCCAGTAAGAATTTTCTCATGAAGCCTAAGATGTTGCCACACTCATGATTTTTGTATGGTTTCTCAGTAGGATGAATCCTCTGACCAACAGTAGAGTGTGAATTTTGAACTTTGAATTTTGAAGATTTCTGCCACATACCACATTCACATGGGTTTCTCTCATGTATGGATTTTCTGATATTTAGTGAGTGCTGACACCTGAGTAAAGGATTTTCCACACTCGAAACATTTGAAAGCTTTCTCTATATGTATTCTGCGATGCCTTGTAAGGTGTGAATTTCGACTGAAGAACTTGCCACACTCATCACATCTGAAAGGTCTCTCTCCAGTATGAATTCTCCAGTGAAGTTGAAGATGTCGTTTTTGACCAAAGACTCTTCCACACTCAGCACATTTGTAAGGATTCTCTTCAGTATGAACTGTCTGATGACTTAAAAGGGTTGACTTTAAACGAAAGGCTTTGCCACACTCATCACATTTGTATGGTTTCTCTCCAGTATGAACTGTCTGATGACTTAAAAGGTTTGACTTTAAACGAAAGGCTTTGCCACACTCATCACATTTGTAAGGTTTCTCTCCAGTATGAATTGTCTGATGCCTTAAAAGGATTGACTTTACACGAAAGGCCTTGCCACACTCATCACATTTGTAAGGTTTCTCTCCAGTATGAACTGTCTGATGACTTAAAAGGGTTGACTTTACACGAAAGGCCTTGCCACACTCATCACATTTGTAAGGTTTCTCTCCAGTATGAACTGTCTGATGACTTAAAAGGGTTGACTTTACACGAAAGGCCTTGCCACACTCATCACATTTGTAAGGTTTCTCTCCAGTATGAACTGTCTGATGACTTAAAAGGGTTGACTTTACACGAAAGGCCTTGCCACACTCATCACATTTGTAAGGTTTCTCTCCAGTATGAACTGTCTGATGACTTAAAAGGGTTGACTTTACACGAAAGGCCTTGCCACACTCATCACATTTGTAAGGTTTCTCTCCAGTATGAACTGTCTGATGACTTAAAAGGGTTGACTTTACACGAAAGGCCTTGCCACACTCATCACATTTGTAAGGTTTCTCTCCAGTATGAACTGTCTGATGACTTAAAAGGGTTGACTTTACACGAAAGGCCTTGCCACACTCATCACATTTGTAAGGTTTCTCTCCAGTATGAACTGTCTGATGACTTAAAAGGATTGACTTTACACGAAAGGCCTTGCCACACTCATCACATTTGTAAGGTTTCTCTCCAGTATGAACTGTCTGATGCCTTAAAAGGATTGACTTTACATGAAAGGCTTTGCCACACTCATCACATTTGTAACTTTTCTCTCCAGTATGAACCCTCTGATGACCAGCAAGGTATACATTTCGCCTGAAGATTTTGTCACATATATCACATTTCAATAATTTCTTTCTTGTATGAATTTTCTGATGTCTCCTGAAATGTGAGCTGTGAGTAAAGGCCTTGCCACACTCGTCACATTTGTAAGGTTTCTCTCCAGTATGAGCTGTCTGATGCCTTAAAAGGAAGGTTTTAACACGAAAGGCCTTGCCACACTCATGACATTTGTAAGGATTCTCACCAGTATGAGCTGTCTGATGACTTAAAAGGAAGGCTTTAACACGAAAGGCCTTGCCACACTCATCACATTTGTATGGTTTCTCACAAGGATGAACTATCTGATGACTTACAAGGAAGGTTTTAACATGAAAGGCCTTGCCACACTCACATTTGTAAGGTTTCTCTACAGTATGAGTTCTCCGATGCCTTAAAAGGATTGACTTTACACAAAAGGCCTTGCCACACACATCACATTTGTAAGGTTTCTCTCCAGTATGAAGTCTCTCATGACTTGTTAACTTTAAGGAGTAACTACATTGCTTGCCACACTGATTACATGTGTAAGGTTTCTCTCCAGTATGAACCCTCTGATGAACAGCAAGGGTTGCATTTTGGCTGAAGACTTTGTCACATAAACAATATTTAAATAATTTCTTTCCTGTATGAATTTTCTGATGTCTTCTGAGGTTTGAGTTGCCAGTAAAGGTCTTGCCACACTCATCACATTTGTAAATTTTCTCTCCAGTATGAACTGATGACTTAAAAGGCTTGACTTTACACGAAAGGTGTTGCCACACTCATCACATTTGTCCTTGTTTCACTCTAGTATGAATTGTCTGATGACTTAAAAGGCTTGACTTTACACGAAAGGTGTTGCCACACTCATCACATTTGTCCTTGTTTCTCTCTAGTATGAATTGTCTGATGACTTAAAAGCATTGACTTTACGCGAAAGGCCTTCTCACATTTATCACATTTGTAGGGTTTCTCTCCAGTATGAATTGTCTGATGCCTTAAAAGGATTGACTTTACACGAAAGGCTTTGCCACACTCACATTTGTAAGGTTTCTCACCAGTATGAATTGTCTGATGACTTAAAAGGAAGGTTTTAAGACGAAAAGCCATGCCACACTCATCACATTTGTAAGGTTTCTCTCCAGTATGAACTGTCTGATGCCTTAAAAGGATTGACTTTACATGAAAGGCTTTGCCACACTCATCACATTTGTAACTTTTCTCTCCAGTATGAACCCTCTGATGACCAGCAAGGTATACATTTCGCCTGAAGATTTTGTCACATATATCACATTTCAGTAATTTCTTTCTTGTATGAATTTTCTGATGTCTCCTGAAATGTGAGCTGTGAGTAAAGGCCTTGCCACACTCGTCACATTTGTAAGGTTTCTCTCCAGTATGAGCTGTCTGATGACTTAAAAAAGTTGACTTTACACGAAAGGCCTTGCCACACTCATCACATTTGTAAGGTTTCTCACCAGTATGAAGTCTCTTATGACTTGTTAACTTTGAGGAGTGACTATAGTGCTTGCCACACTGATTACATTTGTAAGGTTTCTCTCCAGTATGAACCCTCTGATGAACAACAAGGTTTGCATTTTGGCTGAAGACTTTGAAACATACATCACATTTAAATAACTTCTTTCCTATATGAATTTTCTTATGTCTCCTGAGGGTTGAGCTCCAAGTATAAGCCTTGCCACACTCATTACATTTGTAAGGTTTCTCTCCAGTATGAACTGTCTGATGAATTAAAAGCGTTGACTTTACACGAAAGGCCTTGCCACACTCATCACATTTGTAAGGTTTCTCTCCAGTATGAACCCTCTGATGAACAACAAGGTTTGCATTTTGGCTGAAGACTTTGAAACATACATCACATTTAAATAACTTCTTTCCTATATGAATTTTCTTATGTCTCCTGAGGGTTGAGCTCCAAGTATAAGCCTTGCCACACTCATTACATTTGTAAGGTTTCTCTCCAGTATGAACTGTCTGATGAATTAAAAGCGTTGACTTTACACGAAAGGCCTTGCCACACTCATCACATTTGTAAGGTTTCTCTCCAGTATGAACTGTCTGATGACCAGCAAGGTATTCATTTCGGCTGAAGACTTTGTCACATATATCACATTTAAATAATTTCTTTCCTATATGAATTTTCTTATGTCTCCTGAGGTTTGGTCTGTATGTAAAGGCCTTGCCACACTCATCACATTTGTAAGGTTTCTCTCCAGTGTGTAATCTCTTATGACGTCTGAACTGTGAAGGTTGCCTGAAGTGCTTGCCACACTCATCACATTTGTACGGTTTCTCTCCAGTATGAAGTCTCCTATGACTTACTAACTTTGAGGAGTGACTATAGTGCTTGCCACACTCATTACATTTGTATGGTTTCTCTCCAGTATGAATCCTCTGATGACCAGCAAGGTTTGCATTTCGGCTGAAGACTTTGTCACACATATCACATTTAAATTTCTGTCCTGTATGAATTTTCTGATGTCTCCTGAGGTTTGAGCTCCAAGTAAAGGCCTTGCCACACTCATCACATTTGTAAGGTTTTTCCCTGTGTGCTTTGAGGTCTTGCGATACTACTGAAGGATTCATAAAATCATTCCCATATATGTTAGAAACACTGGTTTGGACACAACGAGGAATTCTTTGAAGTGGTGAAAATGAGAAACTGTTGTTGATAGACCTCTCAACTTTATTATATTCAGAAATTATCTCGCCAGTCTGAAATATCTGTAGTTTATTCTGAGACTTAAATCCAAGCCCGTTTCCAAAGGGCTTGATTCTTGCATACTTTCCATCATGTGAATCTCTTCCATCAGGCACATTTCCATTAAGGCTTACAGGTGTGCCTCTGTAATTTCTTTTGTCATCTCTCCCCTGACACTCAAAGTCACACATATTTTCCTGACTTTCCCAAAGATGAAAATGTTTGATTTCACAGCTTTCATGTCTTCCCAGCATCAATGTTTGGAATGTTTCTCCTTTATCACTGTTCACTTCGGGTTGTAAATGCTTGATCACATGTGTAGGAGAGATATCTACAAGATAAAAAGAACCACAAGTATCCTGCTCACAATAATTCAAAAATAAATCTTTCATGTTGAATATATATTACATCAAAAGTAATACTTACACCAAGTTATGAAACACCACAATGATCACTTTAAGTGTTTAGAAACACTAAAGGAATAGAATTCTTAACTTAAGAAAGTATGATAACATAAATTCACCATTAAGGTAGCCTAGTTTTAAAAACCATATGCTAAACACACTCACACTGGACAATCTTATGCCAACTCTCAAAAACAGTATTTTTCTACCAGGACCCCTAGGAACATATCAATCAACAGTCGTCTCAAATTGAAAAGAAAAATATTACACTATCATTGAATTCTGTATATTTACTGTCCATAAATAAATTCTAAACAATATATTACATATTGTAATAGTAAATAATCCAAAACCAAGCTTACCCAATTAACTATACATAATTGGTTGTTTACAATTGAAAATAAGTGAGAAAATGAAGAATATGACTAAAACAATTTTTTTGGAAATAACATAGTTTTCTAAATCTGCTATAGAACTATGTACCCAAAAGAAAAGGCATTTTACAATGTTAACAAGTAGTATGTGTCAACTGTATTGCAGAATACATGCTAAAAGACCATCATCTGTAAATGACACAAATTAAGACGTAAAATAGTCACCAGTTTTCTAACAGCCAATAATCAAAGCAATCCACACCTATGTTGTTGTTGTTCAGGCACTCAGTCGTGTCTGACTCTTTGTGACCCAGTGGACTGTAGCCCACCGGACTCCTCTGTCCATGGGATTTCCCAGGCAAGAATAATGGAGTGGGTTGCCATTTCCTTCTCCATGGGATCTTCTTGACTCAGGGATCAAACCTGCATCTTCTGCATTAGCAGGTGAATTCTTTACCACTGAGCCACCAAGGAAGGCTTCTCTCTAGCCATGCACTATTCTTAATTACCTGGTTTAGTGGCACCAAAATATAACAAATAAAAAGCGAATGCTTTGTGTATTTACTGACTAGGGTCAGACATAATATTGCTGAAAAATGTTGCAAGTGAAAAGCATACAAGATATAATGTAGTTGAGGTTTGACAGACAATAAAATACAGTAAAGCAATTAAAATTCAATTATCAGGTCAGGTCAGTCGCTCAATTCAATTATAAAATTAATAAAATTTTAAAAAGATATAATGTAGATAACATCATATCATAAAGAACATGACAGAATATAGATATTACATTTTTTAAACGAAAGTAAATTTTGAGTATTTACTATAAAACATTCACTACTATAAGCCAACCAACAGCACTAATTTGCTTTGAAATGCTTGAGGCAAATTAATATGCTTTTCTCTAATCAAAGCAGGAGGCACAAAGTGGTAAGAGAAACAGGATATAAATCTGAACCTCAGTTCAGTTCAGTTCAGTTCAGTCACTCAGTCATGTCCAACTCTTTGCGACCCTATGAATCACAGAACACCAGGCCTCCCAGTCCATCACCAATTCCCAGAGTTCACTCAGACTCACGCCCATCGAGTCAGTGATGCCATCCAGCCATCTCATCCTCGGTCGTCGCTTCTCCTCCTGCCCCCAATCCCTCCCAGCATCAGAGTCTTTTCCAACAAGTCAACACTTCGCATGAGGTGCACAAAGTACTGGAGCTTCAGCTTCAGCATCATTCCATCCAAGGAAATCCCAGGGCCGATTTCCTTCAAAATGGACTGGTTAGATCTCCTTGCAGTCCCAGGGGCTCTCAAGATTCTTCTCCAATACCACAGTTCAAAAGCAACAATTCTTTGGCGCTCAGCCTTCTTTACACTCCAACTCTCACATCCATACATGACTACTGGAAAAACGATAGCCTTGACTAGATGGACCTTAGTC
>SJYA01011878.1:0-12257 GCA_006410615.1 Neotragus moschatus
TATAGATTTCAAAATCCATTCAGACCATTTCTTTTCAAGTCAGTTTATCATTTGATGAATCTTTGTGTGAAAATTAACCATGAGCTGCCACAGCTAGTTCAAATTATTCAAATTTTATCCAGGAATTCTGGCACTTAAAGTTTTTCGTAAAACACAAGACAAACAAAAGATCACCACAGGTTTTAGAATGCTTATGCAATAGTCAAAGCTCTTCCAACCGCGCCTCCCCCCCCATTATTTAGTATTCAAATCATTCACGTTCCAGTTAGCACTGGAAACCAATGTTCTGAAGTATTTATTGGAGTCATCATTGCATATTGTATCGTGAATTTTTCTAGAAACTTCATGACCATTCTTAGTGTCGGTTTTGTTTTATATTTTTTAAAGTTCATTTAGGTCTTACCATGCTTGGGGCATTTTTAAAGATTCTGTCGTAGGGGAGGGAATTAGTTTTATTTGGTTGCGTGAATGAACTTTCTGAGAATTATATGGGAAAATGAAACTCGAAGAGAATTTCAGATACCATATGCTTAATAATTCCGTAAGACATTTGGTCAGTTACTCTAGAGCAGTGTGATATCATTTACCATCTTCCAGTCCCAATGCTTCTTAGGGTCCTCACAGAGAAGGTTAAAGATTAGTCTTTCTAAGTAGGAACTTAGCAGAGATACCCTTTGGATCCTGTCTCATTCCCTCCCTGATCTCATCCTACTTAAAATGTTCCTATCTCCACCCAGATTTTCCTAGACCAGCACTCCCTCCTAGTTGCTGCTTCCTTATGTGCTGTCTGGGCCACTGAAGTACCCTCCTTCGTGGCATTTAGCCGGACTTGGATTTTTGTGTTTGTTTACTAACCCTGTTTAGTGCCGCTGCCACTGGACTGTAAGCTCTTTCAGATCAAAGGCTGGATGTGTGCTCTGTTCTGCTGTCTCCCAGCACCAAGCACAGGGTTGCTTGCGGCAGCCATTCGCTTCTTGTTGGCCGAATGATAGGTGAACGCACCGTCTGCCTCCCTTTCATCCTGTTCTCCCTGACTTAGTCACCATATCCACACTCTTTCTCAGCTCACCCAGGCCTCTCTTAACCCAGTGTTTGTCCTCTCTCCTTTTCTTTTTGTGCCATTTCCACATATAGATCTTATTTCTCTTAGCAAATAACTCTGGCCACACTGGTGCCCTGCCCTGAAAAACTCACCATTTTCCTTTCAGCCAACCAATTACTCTTCTTTTTACAAGGTGATCCACTCCTCAGAAACACTGTTGCTCCAAGTTACACCTCCTCTTATATACTTGTACTTGCCTGGTATTTACACTTGACTGAACATAGCCTTGGAAAAGTTATTTTTATGGTTGAGGACATTTCTTTATGATCTGTTGATACAGAGCAGTTAGTCTGTGTTGGGCTGTGTTGTTATGGGGCCCACATGAGGTCTAAGTGTGAGTAATACCTAGTATTTCTTTACAGCGTTCCAGTTTACTGGTTGTTTTCACTCAATTCTCATAATCCTTTTAGGAAGTCCTCCCTGTTTCACAGATACGAGTCAGAGACATAAGCTTCAGAGAACCCAGGTTGACTCATAAACCCCAAAGCTGCAGGACAAGGATTGAGATCAGGGTTTTGTCACTCTATAAACTCTGGAACATCAAGACTATTTGAAAATATGTTCTATCTTTACAGACATTCTTTACACATAGGACACTGTTGGTTTGTTCACTGACTGAATTGATGCAGCCCATTGTGGTGTCTATTGTATTACTTATTGAGCTCACTGCGGCTGGGTGACTGTTTGTCTCTCTGACTTTTGCTTTTTAAGGGCACTGGCCACATCTTATTCTGTTTTCAGTCCACAATGTGTAGTCATAGTAGAAATGCAAAGAACATTTGTTGAGAGTGAATATAGAGGATCAGGGCTTCCCTGGTAGCTCAGCGGTAAAGGATCCACGTCCAGTGCAGGAGTTGCAGGAAATGCAGGTTCGATCCCTGGGTCAGGAAGATCCCCTGGAGGAGGGCATGGCAGCCCATGCCAGTATTCTTGCCTGGAGAATCCCGTGGACAGAGGAGCCTGGTGGGCTGCAGTCCATAGGGTTGCAAAGAGTTGGACACGACTGAAGTGATGTAGCGTGCATAGTGTATCAAGTGAGAGAAATGCAATAAAAAATAAACCCTTAACTGACATAGATAATATCTAAAACATTCTGCTACAAAGGCAGTACCGCGTGGTGGGGAACACCAGAGAGGCTAGAATCCAGTCTGCCCAGATTTCAAGCCCTGGCTGTGGCACTTTCTCGCTGTGTGACCCAGGCAGATTACTTTGCCTCTGTGCGCAATTTTCTCATCTGAAATTATATTATTATAATTATAGGGGGTTATAATCCTACCTGCCTTGTACGGATGTTTATACACACACACACACTCACATTCAGAATAGTATCTGACTCAGTAATGCTCAATAAATATTAGCTTTAGTTTAAACAGACTACATAGAACCACTGGTGATAGGCATTCATAAACAAATATAAATATAATTGAGATTGGTGTGTGTGTGTGTTAGTCACTCAGTCCTGTTTGGCTCTTTGTGACCCCATGGACTGTAGTCCCCTCACAAGCTCCTCTTGTCTGTGGGATTCTCCAGGCAAGAATACTGGAGTGGGTTTCCATTTCCTTCTCGTATCAGTAAAAATAGTGAGAAACTCTTAAGGAGCTGCTGCGTAATTTGAGCAGCTCACACTGCATGAAGGCAGCTTGAGAACGCTGAGTGGAGGAGCCGAGCATTGGTGCGCAGGAGAATGTTCATGCAGCAAAACGTGCCCCGCGTTGTCTGTGCACTCTGCCACGTGGGTGTGTATGATGTTTGCGTATTCCGCATGTCAAGTTCAGAGGAGAAGGGTGCTAGGTGCTCCTTTAGACAGGAGCTAAGGACAATGCCTGGGCCATGCCCTCAGAGAGTAAAGGATATGGATCAGAGTATCCTGGTTCCCGAGGAAGAGAGAATTTTGATTAAATAATTGGTGAAGTATCATGCAACAGAGGGAAGATCAGGAGGGTTGTCTGTATTAATTGGTTATCATGTAGAGAATAGTTTCGTTGAAGACTTAGTTGAGAGAAGCCAGGTCAGAGAGCTTAAGAATAAATAAACCAGTGTCTTGAAAAATCAGGGCAGAGTGAACCATCCATTCCGGGTTCTTAGTATTGAAAGACGGGAGTGAAAGAGCTTTAAAAGGTCATAGAAATCATATCTGACTCTGAAACTCTCTCTTTCTGCCATAACCAAATAGCTGAAAGAACTTTGTTTTTACTCTAATATTTTAAAAATGAGAACAATGATAGGATGAATTTCATTCACAAAGTTTGCTTTGCATTCAAACTGCTGTCTGTTGATGTGTTCGACAAATTGCTTAACTTATGATAATGTTTATGCAACTGCTTTCCTCATCTGCAGTGAAAAGATGAGAAACGTTTCTTTGATTTGTGTATGGTATAAGTCCTCCTGACTTGTAGAGAAGCCTTGAAGCCTTTCCTTGACCACTCAGTAAAGAGTTCCTGAGCACTTTCAAGGTGCTGCTCGAAGCAGAGCCGTCATAATGGACAACTCCTGGCCTCATGGACCGTGAAGGCTGAGGGCTGACCATGGCTCCTTGATCGTCATGTCTCCTTCAGGCCCCTTCTCTCCCTCAGTGGAAGCTGGAATCTCACAGTTCTCCATCCGTAGTGAACTCTTACGTATTTGGATGGTTTTCTTCCAGGTCCTCGATATTTTCATCATAGCCCTGCCCTCAGATTGACATTAAAAAGAAAAATATTTGTGTCATTTATAAAAGCAATGATTGAACACCCATCTTTTCTAAGAAAAGATAGAAGTTTATGGTTGTCTCATCGCAGCCAACTGGCATGTTATTACTGTGCTAGCAAGGAGACACCGCAGACCTCTGGCTTTGTCGTGAGTGCTGGGGCACTTTTTAGAGGATTAAGAATATCATCAGTTATTCCTTTCTGTTGGGTGCCTGTTATAAAATGTAGAAATGTGACTTTTTATTGACCTTGGAATTTTTCGAGATTTTCGAGGTGCCATGTTTAAGTAATCTATTGATGGACTTTGAAAATATTAATATCAGCATTCCTGTGTTCTGCTGGCAAATGTAGCCCCTAAAGTCAGCTCTAACACAGTAAGATTCAGGAACTGAGGAGAGAGGTCCCGTCTACCAGAAAGCTGACTAAGACGACTCTGCAGGTTGAAGTCCCCCACACTTCTCTGTCGCTTCAACCTTTTTCTCTGTCCTTCCTTTGACTAGGATAGGCCTGTGGCTCTAGGCAGAGTTGCTTTTTCTCGGGTAATGTTGCAGTCAGGTCTTTGAGCCTACTTTCTGTGAGATCACAGCTGAATGGGAGGCCCTGAGAGGTCTGGCATGCCTACAGCTGGATTTGGCGTCTAAGTTCTTTCTGGTCTTACTCTCAAGGTGCAAGTGCTTCTGAATTAACATGGAATGTAATTTCTGGGATTTGCTAATGGGAGAACTAGGGAAAGGTTTCCTGTCTTCTATCTCCTCTTAGTCTTTGGGAAACTTCTAAAAAATTTTAAACTTAGACTGTGTCCTTCCTTAAATTTTGAGTTGAATGCATTCATGTCCATTTGATGTGTATATTATCATATTCTTGGATTTTATTCTTGAACCGAGTTGGAAAGTTTCAAGGCAAACATTTGGTTTTCTGTTAGCCCACAAATTGGGCAATGGTTGTTCAATTATGGCCTGCCGTTGACTTAGGCAGTCACATGTTAAAANTGGACAACTCCTGGCCTCATGGACCGTGAAGGCTGAGGGCTGACCATGGCTCCTTGATCGTCATGTCTCCTTCAGGCCCCTTCTCTCCCTCAGTGGAAGCTGGAATCTCACAGTTCTCCATCCGTAGTGAACTCTTACGTATTTGGATGGTTTTCTTCCAGGTCCTCGATATTTTCATCATAGCCCTGCCCTCAGATTGACATTAAAAAGAAAAATATTTGTGTCATTTATAAAAGCAATGATTGAACACCCATCTTTTCTAAGAAAAGATAGAAGTTTATGGTTGTCTCATCGCAGCCAACTGGCATGTTATTACTGTGCTAGCAAGGAGACACCGCAGACCTCTGGCTTTGTCGTGAGTGCTGGGGCACTTTTTAGAGGATTAAGAATATCATCAGTTATTCCTTTCTGTTGGGTGCCTGTTATAAAATGTAGAAATGTGACTTTTTATTGACCTTGGAATTTTTAGAGATTTTCAAGGTGCCATGTTTAAGTAATCTATTGATGGACTTTGAAAATATTAATATCAGCATTCCTGTGTTCTGCTGGCAAATGTAGCCCCTAAAGTCAGCTCTAACACAGTAAGATTCAGGAACTGAGGAGAGAGGTCCCGTCTACCAGAAAGCTGACTAAGACGACTCTGCAGGTTGAAGTCCCCCACACTTCTCTGTCGCTTCAACCTTTTTCTCTGTCCTTCCTTTGACTAGGATAGGCCTGTGGCTCTAGGCAGAGTTGCTTTTTCTCGGGTAATGTTGCAGTCAGGTCTTTGAGCCTACTTTCTGTGAGATCACAGCTGAATGGGAGGCCCTGAGAGGTCTGGCATGCCTACAGCTGGATTTGGCGTCTAAGTTCTTTCTGGTCTTACTCTCAAGGTGCAAGTGCTTCTGAATTAACATGGAATGTAATTTCTGGGATTTGCTAATGGGAGAACTAGGGAAAGGTTTCCTGTCTTCTATCTCCTCTTAGTCTTTGGGAAACTTCTAAAAAATTTTAAACTTAGACTGTGTCCTTCCTTAAATTTTGAGTTGAATGCATTCATGTCCATTTGATGTGTATATTATCATATTCTTGGATTTTATTCTTGAACCGAGTTGGAAAGTTTCAAGGCAAACATTTGGTTTTCTGTTAGCCCACAAATTGGGCAATGGTTGTTCAATTATGGCCTGCCGTTGACTTAGGCAGTCACATGTTAAAAGTATATTTTGCTAGTAACCCACAAAGCATGCCAACTGTCAGTCCTTTGTCATGTCTGCCCGTGGGCAGCAATCTTACAGCAGTAGCAGTATTCCAGAGTTCCGTCTGTGGATTACTTAAATGTGTCCCCTAGAAACTCACTTTAAAATGCGTTAGTGACAGAGTAGCCAGGCATAGATGTTGTGCCTGCCCACCTCCCTAAAAATTCAACTGATCTCTTGGTGGATTCAGATGCTTCCCAGAATACTCAGCTCACAGACATGCCCAAGTGTAGTAAAGGAAACCTAGTTCAATATAATGAGGAAATAATTTGCTGACTGTTTGCCCTGTGATAACACGTATTATTCATTATTAAGTGATTGTGGTGGATGCCTGGTTTGTTTCTTTGTTTTTTGTTCCCAAACCACTCTTCTATCAACAATAGCATCTTCCTCCTTTTGGAAGCTGATACTGCCTCTGACTTCAAACGTAGTTTCAGCAGAAGCTACTGTACTTCCATGTAACATCCTCCATCCTTCAGGTCATACACCATAGGCAGGGATCAGGCTCCAGTGAGGACAATAAGACTCATTCCCTAAGACTTCCTGGGCTTCCTTGGTGGCTCAGTGGTAAAGAATCCACCCGCAGTGCAGGAGATGCAGGTTCAATCCTTGGGTCGGGAGGATCTCCTGGAGAAGGAAATGGCAACTCACTCCAGTATTCTTGCCTGAGTAATCCCACGGACATAGGAGTCTGGTGAGCTACAGTCCCTGGGGTCGCAAAGACTCAGACATGACTGAGCGATTAAAGCAACAACAACTGACACTTCTTAAAAATTGGATTTTGAGAAAAGAGTCATTCTTTGTCCAGAGGCTTGAATTTTAACAAATAAAAGGAGCTGTTGACCATGTTCCCATTGCTGAATGGCAGTGAGAGAATTAAAGCTTAAATACAGAGGGGGAAAGGGGTTAGAAATCAAGGAGCTCTCGAGGGATTTTTTTTTAATTAAAAAACTAATTTATTTTTAATTGAAGTATAGTTTACTTATAATATTAATTTCAGATAGACAACACAGTGATATGATATCTTTATAGATTTCACATCATGCAAAGTTTTTATAGTATATTGACTGTATCCCCTGCCCTGTACATTGCATCCCCTGGCTTCTTTATTTTATAATTGGCAGGTAATTTGTACCTCTCAATCTCCCTCACCCATTTCACCCCTGCCCGCCTCCTTCCCTCTGGCCACCACTAGCCTGTTGTCTGTATCTGTGAGTCTCTTTTTCATTGTATTTGTTTGTTTTGTTTTTTAGATTCCACCTGTAAGTGGAAACATACAGTATTTGTTTTTCTTTGTCAGACTTATTTCACTTAGCGTGAAATACCCTTTAGGTCCATCCGCGTTGTCACAGATGGCAAGATTTCATTCTTTTTTATAACTGAGTATTATTCCATTGTGTGGAGGTATGTATCACATCTTTATTTATTCATCTGTTGATGGGTACACTTAGGTCGCTTCCATGTCTTGGCTATTATAAATAATGCTGCAGTGAACATCATATGCATATGCTGCATATGTCTTTTTGAATTACTGTTTTTGTTTTCTTTGGATAAATACCCAGAAGTGAATTGTTGGAGTATATGGTAGTTTTATTTTTAGTTTTTTGAGGAACCTCCATACTATTTTTCACGGTGTCTGCAACCAATTTATTTTCTCCACATCCTTAGGGATACTTGTCATTTCTTGTCTTTTTGATGACAGTCATTTTGACTGGTGTGAGGTGACATCTTACTGGGGTCTGCTTGTCATTTCCCTGATAATGAGCATCATTCCATCCCCAAACAGAAGAATACACATTCCTTTCAAGTGCACATGGAACCTGCCCCAGGATAGATCACGTTGGGCCACAGAAGTTTCAATAAATTTAGCAAGAAAGAATCCATTTCAAGCATTTTTCTGACCACACGGCATGAGAGTAGAAATCAGTTATAGGAAGACAACTGGAATAAACCTAGATACATGGAGACTAAGCAACATGCTCCCGAAAGCACCAGTGAGTCAACAAAGAAATCAAAGAGGAGGTCACAGAGTAGCTTGAGGCAAAAGAAAGTAGAAACACAGCTTTCCAAAGTCTGTGGGGTGCAGCAAAAGCAGTTCTAAGAGGGACGTTTGTAGCAACACAGGCCTTATTTCAAGAAACAAGGGAAGTCTCAAACAACCTAACTTTATACCTAGAGGGACTAGAAAAAGAACAAAGTAAACCCTGAGTCAGTAGAAGGAAAGAAATAATAAAGATCAGGTCAGAAATAAATGAAATAGACACCAAAACAAACAATAGAAAAAATTGGTTTACTATGAGCTGGTTTTTTTTTTTTTTCCTTTTGTTTTGGTGGGGTTTTTTTGTTTTTGTCTTTTTAAGATAAGCAGAATCGATAAATCTTCAGGCAGACTCACAGAAAAGTTTTTAAATACCTACTTCCAGTTGTCTCAGAGGGCCAGCTGTAGCTTTGCCCTTCCCGTGTCTTGACATTAAACGGTTGTCCTTAACTGGTGGCAATTCAGCCTCCTGGGGCTATTTGGCAATATCTAGAGACATTGTTTGGGGGATGCTGCTAAACTGCCCTACAATGTACAGGACAGTTCCTACTCCCCAAATAATTTCCCTACAACAAAGAGTTACCTGGCTCAAAATGTCAGTAGAGCTTAGGGTGATAAACCCTGAATTCTAATCCTTCTTTCAAACATGTTGGATAAAATTGGTATCCATTCAGTCCCCACTCCCCATTTTTGGAACGCTAGCTAGAACTAGTTTCTGTTCAAGAGACCCTTAGCTAATCTGGGGGTATATGTGAACTAATTGTGAGTGTTATTTGTTATCAGTACACATTTTAGTCCCATATTTAAGATTTTTCGGTACACAGGTGACCTGATGAACTCCATCACTCAGATTTAGGGGGACTGTTGATTCGCCTGCCACAGGGGTTCAGATGGACACTTACAGCCTCTCTTGTGTACCCAGGCAACATCTATTCTAAACTTGAAAACTTTGATGCATAACCTATTCATGTAAATTGCGGCTAGGCTTACAGGAAAATTATGCTGTCTTCCCTGAGATTCCTTTTGAGATTTGTATTCAGCCATGTAAGGGATGAAAGATCCATTCTTAGGAGTAACTATGTGGAACAAAACAGTGTCTTATAAGGGCCTTGATCGTGCTTCTTGAGTATGGGGAGCTACAGCATCTGTATTAACATGGGCTGGGCAAGTGAAGTTCCCTCTTTGAAACTATTGCAAAGTAAGGTACCTCGGATTCATCTTCAGACTCATATACAGGCGTTTCTCAATGACAGCTCAATGAAAAGAATGTTAGTAATGACTTCGCAGCGAGCATTCACAGTCCTCCAGTTCATCTCGTAGATTAGGAATCAGACTTAATATTTCTTACATTTTTCACTAAATCTTTCTTTGACTAATGTCTTCTAAAGACTGGGAATTCGCCCTCAGTTTCTTTCTCCTTGGCCTCCCTCATCGCTCTGGTTAAGCTGGGGTTGAACTGCCGAGCATTTTGTGAGGTGAGTTTCTCTGTCTCTCTCCCTCTCCCACTCTTCCTGGCACATAGTTGACTCATTAAATGTTTGCTCGAAGAATAATGCATATCTGTTTTTGAATTCTGCTAACTTCTAAATTTTTATTTCCAGCTCAGACTTCTCTTCAGACACTACATTCTACTGCCTACTTGACACGTTTGCGTGGAGGTTCAGTAGACCCTGGGTGTCCTTGCTCTAGGTCTACCCCCGTCTTACTCCTGTCTGAGGGGCTTTGTACTTGTTCTCTCTACTTGCAGTGCTTTCCTCCAGAATATCTGTCGGGAGAACTCTTAGCTCCCCCCTTTTAAGCATGTCCTTATATGTCATCTTGTCAGTGAGGCCATCCTGCTGCTGCTGCTGCTGCTGAGTCGCTTCAGTCATGTTGTCCAGCTCTGTGCGACCCCATAGACTGCAGCCCACCAGGCTCCCCCGTCCCTGGGATTCTCCAGGCAAGAACACTGGTGTGGGCTGCCATTTCCTTCTCCAATGCATGAAAGTGAAAAGTGAAAGTGAAGTCGCTTAGTCGTGTCTGACTCTTAGCAACCCCATGGACTGCAGCCCACCAGGCTCCTCCGTCCATGGGATTTTCCAGGCAAGAGTACTGGAGTAGGGTGCCATTGCCTTCTCCGGAGGCCATCCTAACCCTTGTATTTAAAAATTATAATTCACCTCTTCCCCCACACTCTACCTAGATTTCCCTTCCTTTACTCTGCTTTTTCTTGCTTTTCCCCATAACACTCATCACCGTCTGATATACTTTACTGGGGCTTCCCAGGTGGCTCAGGGATAAAGAATTTGCTTGCAAGTGCAGGAGACAAGGGTTTGATCCCTGGATCGGGAAGATCCCCTGGAGAAGAAAATGGCAACCCACTCCAGTATTCTTGCCTGAAAAATCCCATGGACAGAGGAGCCTGGCATGCTGCAGTCCATGGGGTCGCAAATGAGTTGGACGCTACTCAGTGACTGAACAACTAATATACTTTATTGACAAACTTATTTGTATATGTTATTTTTAATATATTTATCATATTTATTGTTTATTATCTGTTTAGATTCTGGCTCAATTGTAAGCAGAGCCAAGATCGTTCAAACTGGAATCTTTTGACTCCCAAGTTTAATTCAGTTTTTGTTACAAACCAGCTTCTTNTTGTTTGGGGGATGCTGCTAAACTGCCCTACAATGTACAGGACAGTTCCTACTCCCCAAATAATTTCCCTACAACAAAGAGTTACCTGGCTCAAAATGTCAGTAGAGCTTAGGGTGATAAACCCTGAATTCTAATCCTTCTTTCAAACATGTTGGATAAAATTGGTATCCATTCAGTCCCCACTCCCCATTTTTGGAACGCTAGCTAGAACTAGTTTCTGTTCAAGAGACCCTTAGCTAATCTGGGGGTATATGTGAACTAATTGTGAGTGTTATTTGTTATCAGTACACATTTTAGTCCCATATTTAAGATTTTTCGGTACACAGGTGACCTGATGAACCCCATCACTCAGATTTAGGGGGACTGTTGATTCGCCTGCCACAGGGGTTCAGATGGACACTTACAGCCTCTCTTGTGTACCCAGGCAACATCTATTCTAAACTTGAAAACTTTGATGCATAACCTATTCATGTAAATTGCGGCTAGGCTTACAGGAAAATTATGCTGTCTTCCCTGAGATTCCTTTTGAGATTTGTATTCAGCCATGTAAGGGATGAAAGATCCATTCTTAGGAGTAACTATGTGGAACAAAACAGTGTCTTATAAGGGCCTTGATCGTGCTTCTTGAGTATGGGGAGCTACAGCATCTGTATTAACATGGGCTGGGCAAGTGAAGTTCCCTCTTTGAAACTATTGCAAAGTAAGGTACCTCGGATTCATCTTCAGACTCATATACAGGCGTTTCTCAATGACAACTCAATGAAAAGAATGTTAGTAATGACTTCGCAGCGAGCATTCACAGTCCTCCAGTTCATCTCGTAGATTAGGAATCAGACTTAATATTTCTTACATTTTTCACTAAATCTTTCTTTGACTAATGTCTTCTAAAGACTGGGAATTCGCCCTCAGTTTCTTTCTCCTTGGCCTCCCTCATCGCTCTGGTTAAGCTGGGGTTGAACTGCTGAGCATTTTGTGAGGTGAGTTTCTCTGTCTCTCTCCCTCTCCCACTCTTCCTGGCACATAGTTGACTCATTAAATGTTTGCTCGAAGAATAATGCATATCTGTTTTTGAATTCTGCTAACTTCTAAATTTTTATTTCCAGCTCAGACTTCTCTTCAGACACTACATTCTACTGCCTACTTGACACGTTTGCGTGGAGGTTCAGTAGACCCTGGGTGTCCTTGCTCTAGGTCTACCCCCGTCTTACTCCTGTCTGAGGGGCTTTGTNCCTCTCCCACTCTTCCTGGCACATAGTTGACTCATTAAATGTTTGCTCGAAGAATAATGCATATCTGTTTTTGAATTCTGCTAACTTCTAAATTTTTATTTCCAGCTCAAACTTCTCTTCAGACACTACATTCTACTGCCTACTTGACACGTTTGCTTGGAGGTCCAGTAGACCCTGGGTGTCCTTGCTCTAGGTCTACCCCCGTCTTACTCCTGTCTGAGGGGCTTTGTCCTTGTTCTCTCTACTTGCAATGCTTTCCTCCAGAATATCGGTCGGGAGAACTCTTAGCTCCCCCCTTTTAAGCATGTCCTTATATGTCATCTTGTCAGTGAGGCCATCC
>SJYA01011879.1:0-12448 GCA_006410615.1 Neotragus moschatus
ACTATAGCCTGCCAGGCTCCTCTGTCCATGGGGATTCTCCAGGCAAGAATACTGGAGTGGGTTGCCATTCTCTTCTCCAGGGGATCTTTTTAAAACTCAAGGACTGAACCCAGGCCTCCTGCATTGCAGGCAGATTCTTTACCATCTGAGCCCATAAAGTTATCATCCTCCAATTAAAAAAAAAAAATCATTGTCTTATGCTGCTTGATGTCTAATATCTGAAGACCAATGTTTTGTATATTTTGTTCAGTCTTGGCCAGCAGAAGTACTTACTCTCTCTTTTTGGACTACCTTCCTTTTGGTTTACGTCCAGTTCTCTTTTCTTGGGTAACATTCACTGGACTTTCTCCTTCCAGTTACAACTACGTTTCTATAAGTAGATTTAATCTATCTTTGCAGTTTTATTACCATCCATAAAGTCTTCAAAAATCTGGCTTAGTTTTTCATCTTTTTCCAACTTGTCAGATGAAATCTGACAATCTCAGAATTCAGTCTCTTAAGAGTTCTTGACCCATGCAACCCTAATGATTACTCCCTTCTTGACACCCTGTTCTCCACTGGCCTCCCTTCTGCAGTTTTCATCTTTGCTGTTTATGACTTTTGACTCCCTTTTGCTTCATTCCACCTGCCCTGCTTATCTCTTCCATACTGTTGCCATTTTAACCACTCTGATTGGCAATTTTACTCGTGCCTCCTTTTGGCTTCAAATCCTTCAGTGATCTTAACTGCACATGAGATACAGTCCAAACCCTTTTGCAGGACGTACCAGACTTGCCATGAAATATCTGTGTTATCTACTCTCCATGCCTCCCAGACAGACAGACACACCATTCCACTTAATTTCTATCTGTGCTCTAGCCTTATGAGACCAGTAAGAAAAAGTCACTTGTAGACATCTGAATAGATATTTCTATTTCATACTTCCATGTTTTTGCTCTCACCCTTTCCTCTTCATAAATCCCTGTTCCAATCTATCTAATAAACATATTTGTTTTATAGAAATCAGATTAACTGTATCCTTTTCTATTACGCTTTTTTTTTTAAGATACACAACATTTTAATGGGCTTCCCTGGTGGCTCAGCTGGTAAAGAATTTGCATGCATGCAATGCAGGAGACCTGGGTTCGATCCCTGGGTTGGAAGATCCCCTAGAGAAGGGAAAGGCTACTCACTCCAGTATTCTGGCCTGGAGAATTCCATGGACTCTATAGTCCCTGGGGTCGCAAAGAGTCGGACATGACTGAACGACTTCCACTTCACTTCAAGATTTTAATACAGTAGTGTTAAGAATCAAAATGAATGCAAAAATGCATGATGAAATAGATATCAACATTTTTAATAAAGACATGATCAGACTCCACCATTGTATAGCCCTGACTGCTTGCATCACTCCGATCCTGGCCCTTGTCCCAGAAAACTTTATTTACAAGACTAGGTGGCCACTGTAGTTACCAGTTTTGATGATGGCTGCCTTTGCTAAGTGCCAAATGTAGGAGGCATTTCTCTAACCCAGACACACATTAACAACTCTACTCGAATCAACAAGCCCCTCCTGTATGCTTCCTTGTCCTTCACCAATTCCTCCAAATTCTCAACAAAATCTGTGAGAAGACATGTTTGATCTCATTCTGGCCTCCTTCTCCACCTTCAGCCTTTCACACCCCAACCTGTAAGGAACAAGCGACTTTATTGACCTCTCTCCCCTTTCCTCTCTCTTTCCTCTCCTTAACCCTTCCTATCCTTCTGGTTTTCTAGTCCTCCGGTCCTGGATGCAGGAATCTGGTCAAAGGGCCCTCAGCCTGAGCTGAGGATTGGAGACTGATCACCTCCTCTTGGCAGAGAACTCGAATTCTGGTTCTGGTCTGGTCTGATTTCTGGTAGGGCTAAGTTGCAGTCCTCCCTTCTCTGGAGGCCCAGGGCAAAGTCCCATAATGCCTGGGTATCTGTAGGTGGCCCTTTCGCCCCCCCACCCCGCCTCCTCCCCCTTCTTCTTTCTACCTGGTTACCTTTCCTCCCTTGAAATCTCTGATGTTCGTACTTGGATCTGAAGTTCTGTGTCTCTGTAGGAGGTTTTCTGAGAGACTGTATTCTTGTATTTAAGGGCTTCCCTGGTGGTGCAGAGGTTAAAGCATCTGCCTGAAATGTGAGAGACCTGGGTTCAATTCCTGGGTTGGGAAGATCCCCTGGAGAAGGAAATGGCAACCCACTCCAGTATTCTTGCCTGGAGAATCCCATGAACGGAGGAGCTTGGTGGGCTACAGTCCACGGGTCGCAAAGAGTCAGACACGACTGAGCAACTTCACTTTCACTTTCTCTCTTATTCTGATCCAACTGCACTAGCCTCACTTCACTTCCTCAGATACAGAAGTCCTGCCTCAGGGTCTTGGCACAAGCTGTTACCATTCCTTAGAATGTATCTCTTTCCAGCCCACTCAGACATCAGATTGCAGTTTAAAAATCACCTTAAATATGTATATCTAATTTATTTATTTGGCTGTCGTGGTGTCAGTTGTGGCATGCAGGATCTTCTGTTGATCCTGATGGGCTTTTCTCTAGTTGTAGTGTATGACCTCCAGAGTGTATGGGCTCAGCAGTTGTAGTGCATGGGCTTAGCTGCCCCACAGCATGTGGGATCTGAATTACCCAACCAGGGATCAAACCCACGTTCCCTGCACTGGAAGATGGATTCTTAACCAATGGACCACCAGTTCAGTTCAGTTCAGTCCCTCAGTCGTGTCTGACTCTTTGGGACCCTGTGGACTGCAGCACCCCAGGCTTCCCTGTCCATCACTAATTCCTGGAGTCTGCTCAAATTCATATCCATCAAGTCGGTGATGCCATTCAACCATCTCATTCTCTATTATCCCCTTCTCCTGCCTTCAATCTTGCCAGCATCAGGGTATTTTCCAATGAGTCAGTTCTTCGCATCAGGTGGCCAAAGTATTGGAGTTTCAGCTTCAGTATCAGTCCTTCCAATGAATATTCAGGACTACTTTCCTTTAGGATTGATTGGTTTGATCTCCTTGCTGTCCAAGGGACTCTCAAGAGTCTTCTCAACACCACAGTTCAAAAGCATCAGTTCTTTGGCACACAGCTTTCTTTATGGTCCAGCTCTCACATTCACACGACTACTGGAAAAACCAGAACTTTGACTAGACAGATCTTTGTCAGTAATGTCTGTGCTTTTCAATATACTGTCTATGTTTGTCATAGCTTTCCAAAGAGCAAGCATCTTTTAATTTTATGGCTACAGTCACCATCTGCAGTAATTTTAGAGCCCAAGAAAATAAGTCTGTCACTATTTACATTGTTTCTCCATCTATGTGTCATGAAGTGATGGGACCAGATGCCATGATCTTCATTTTTTGAATGTTGAATTTTAAGCCACATTTTTCACTCTCCTCTTTCATCAAGAGGCTCTTTAGTTCCTCCTCACTTTCAGTGATAAGGATGGTGTCATCTGTATATCTGAAATTATTGATATTTCTCCCGGGAATCTTGATTCCAGTTTGTCCTTCAACTAGGCCAGCATTTCACATGATGTACTTGGCATAGAAGTTAAATAAGCACAGTGACAATATACAGCCTTGATGTACTCCTTTCCCAATTTAGAATGAATCTGTTGTTCCATGTCCAGTTCTAACTGTTGCTTCTTGACTTGCACACAGATTTCTCAGGAGGCAGATCAGATGGTCTGGTATTCCCATCTCCTGAAGAATTTTCCACAGTTTGTTGTGATCCACACAGTCAAAGGCTTTGGAATAGTCAATAAGGCAGAAGTAGATGTTTTTCTGGAACTCTCTTGCTTTTTAGATGATCCAGTGGATGTTGGCAACTTGATCACTGGTTCCTCTGCCTTTTCTAAAACCAGCTTGAACATCTGGAAGTACACAGTTCACGTACTGCTGAAGCCTGGCCTGGAGAATTTTGAGCATTACTTTACTAACTCATGAGATGAGTGCAATTGTGCGGTAGTTTGAGCATTCTTTGGCATTGCCTTTCTTTGGAATTGGAATGAAAACTGACCTTTTCTAGTCCTGTGGCCACTGCTGAATTTTCCAAATTTGCTGGCATATTGAGTGCACCACTTTCACAGCATCATCTTTTAGGATTTGAAATAGCTCCACTGGAATTCCATCACCTCCACAAGCTTTGTTTGTAGTGATGCTTCCTAAGGCCCACTAGACTTCTCATTCCAGGATGTCTGGCTCTAGGTGAGTGATCACACCATCGTTATTATCTGGGTCATGAAGATCTTTTTCATATCGTTCTTCTGTGTATTCTTGCCACCTCTTCTTCATATCTTCTGCTTCTGTTAGGTCTATACCATTTCTCACCTTTATTGTGCTCATCTTTGCATGAAATGTTCCCTTGGTATCTCTAATTTTCTTGAAGAGATCTCTAGTCTTTCCCATTCTATTGTTTTCCTCTATTTCTTTGCGTTGATCACTGAGGAAGGCTTTCTTCTCTCTCCATGCTATTCTTCGGAACTCTGCATTCAAATGGGTATGCCTTTCCTTTTCTCCTTCACTTTTCACTTCTCTTCTTTTCACAGCTATTTTGACCCTAAAGAGTTCTTTTTCTACTCTAAGCATTACACTTGCTAGCAATCTCTCAGATTCAGATCTTTTTAACAGAAAATTAATATGCTANGTTGATCACTGAGGAAGGCTTTCTTCTCTCTCCATGCTATTCTTCGGAACTCTGCATTCAAATGGGTATGCCTTTCCTTTTCTCCTTCACTTTTCACTTCTCTTCTTTTCACAGCTATTTTGACCCTAAAGAGTTCTTTTTCTACTCTAAGCATTACACTTGCTAGCAATCTCTCAGATTCAGATCTTTTTAACAGAAAATTAATATGCTAATGTAAGAGACACTTCCTTACATAGAAGAGGGCCTTAAATGCTGTTTATCTGTGTGATTAAGTAAAGTATAATCTCTGTGCACTAAGAATAAACTGAAGGATGGCTTACTGCTATGTTCTTTCAGGAAGGCCTGGAAGCTTTCCATTTACAAACTCTCATGAGGACATGGATCCCTGACAGTCTACCTTTAACCACCAAATATTTATTAATATTAAAGCAAAGCAATGCACTGTGAGACAAATATTATTAGAAATATTTTTATTTAAAGTCAGACAATAGAAAGATGTCACAGAAGAAAACTACAACTTGCAACAACAGAATGCAACTTGGAAAAGTTACTAGTAAATGAGAAGGGGGGAAAAAAGATATTCCTGATGTTACCAAGGAATTTGTTAGTCCTAGTGTGTAGAATCATTTATCAGTTCATCAAAGTATACCCTTTGCTGGTATCTTCTGAACAGACAATAGATTAATGATTTAGTTAATCTACCAAATTAATAGCTACTGAAATCCTCCAAAGTGAAACAGTCAAGAAAGCATTTCCCCAACATTTGAGATATGTAGGGAATTGAAATAATAACTGTAGGAAGTTGTTTTTTATTAAAAAACACTACTTCATACTGAATAGGTTTAATCTAGATTTCAGCTTACATATGGTGCTTATAAATCTCATAGAGAAAGGGTGACCAGAAACCTGGACATGGCGCCACCCACTACCAAACACACTCTACATCCTAGGACACGAGTGCCATCAATGCCCTTACCATGGGCAAGCACAGCAGCCTAGAAATGACAAAAAATGAAATGACCTGGGCACTGGAACCTTGGATCGGTACTGAGCCCTTTCTGAATCCTTGGTGGGGAGCAGTGGGTTTAAGATAAGAAACATAAAATTTTTTTTAAACTTTGGCAAGTATAGAAATGACTATTTCTCGATTGTCACTTTTAAAGGAAATATTCTACCTCAGGAAAAGATATTCTTCTATCTTATTTGACTTCTCTCTCAAATATTTGGAGGGCAAATTCCTATAAAATAGAGGTGGACTAAAACCTCTTATCTGTAATAATTAATTATGTGCCACCTTCTCTATTTAAAAAGCATATAAAATGTAGAGTCTATCATTAATGACAAATCCCCAAGACCTTGCTTGTAATGGAAGTTTGGAAACGTGATTAATTTTTTTAAAATTGGGCCTCTATGTATTTAATTCCTTTACAATAATCTATATATCAGACTCCTGACAAAATAATATGCAAATTTCATCACTCCTCTCAACCTTAACACCCTCACAGAGGTATTAAAATTAGCAGAGTACTGAGCCAAGGAGCAAGGAGCTTGATTATTTACAAGGTTGATTTTTTTTTCTAAAATGCTATAACTAGCTCTATAATAACCTTTTTCTCATAAATTCTAAGTTTAAAAAACAAGAGATTCAATGATAAACCAAGCTATAATATATTATTCCAAGAACTCACAGTCATTGGGACAAACAGATTTTCTTTATGCCCACAATGATTTTCCCAACTGTAACACATGACTATTGTATTCCAAAGGATAATGAAGCATGTTTAAGGACAAAACACAAGACTCAGATTTATTCATAGTGTTAGAATAAAATGCTATTGGAAATTCACTAGGTTAGGCATATCTTCATAATCCTGGCTGAATTTTGAGGAGAATCAGAAGGGGAAAATTAGAGAAACATTTCAAAATGAAAACATGAGACTTTAGTATGCAGTTCTTTCAAAGTACAGAAAGAATCTTTCATACATCTACGGAGAGCTATATTTGATCTAGTCAAACTTCTACAATGAAGTAGTAAAATCACCTTGTAAAGCTTGGAGGACTCTTACAATCATCAATTATTGTAGAAACATGTTAACTCTTAAATAAATGCTGCCATAACCCTACGTTCATATTGTTTGGGTGGGTGGTGGGGAGAAGAGACAAGAAAAGAGAAGGCTGGTGCCCTGTGTCTAATGAAAGAGGCATAATCAATGACCATACTCTTTCTAATACAATCCTGGAGTGGCTCTGCCACATCTATTCTGACAGATGGAGGCACCTGCAAAATCTAAACTTGGATGGACATTGGGAAGCAATCAAGAAGCAGTTAACAGAACACCTACTGCACGCACAGAACTAGGCTTGTTGCTGTGCAGAAACAGAACAAGCAGACACATAAGGGTTCAGCCTCCAAAAGCATAAATTTTAAGACATACTTTTCATTTCTTATCTTAAAATCATAAATTCTAAATGTTATGTTGGCATTAAAGGTCTGTATCCTTTCCAAGAAAGCCAGGTTAAATTAGGAGTTTTGTTACAACTGGTAGGTCCTGCTGATAAATAACATACTCAGAAACATCACCCCAGAAGTATAGCAACTGGTGACTACTGAAGCTAGTTCTGCAAATCACATGAAGTTACTTTATGTAAGGCATTACATAAACACAAAGCCATAACACACAAGTGAGGAAAACAACTTCAAACACTCAGACACTCATTGGTTACATTTTGTCAAGGCTTACACTTCCTAAACTAAGCCTTATTTAAACCAAGCAAATTTACTAATGATTACTAAACTTTGAACATAATATTATCAAGTGCTCCCAAACCATTTCTGAATAGATGATTATAACTCTTCATCCTAGAAATTCCCAGAAGGCCCGATACTGAAGGAGGCAGGGGCACTATCAGTGGACTGCGTGACTGCAGATCAGCCCTCCAAGGCACGGCCTTTCACACAGACAGCCTCTGTGAGGCACAGTCCTCAGCCCAGGAGAGTGAACTCAGGGAGAACGTCTCTATCACAAGACTCTGTGCTGTGCACATGGAAATATATTGACAAGTCCTAACATCCAGGTCACTGGGAATTTTCAAACTTCAAGATGCCACTGACCAAAGAAAAATGCACCTTTTTCCAACAAGTAGTCACTAAGAAAGATCTCAATGTCGCATGTTTGCAGAAATATATATTAAGAGGTGGGAGTAAATATCCTTATTGTTTCTAAAAGCCAACAGCCCCTCACTGACTGAGTTGGCCACTTCACCCACACCACACATGCTATGATTTAAGCAAACACATCAGTCACAAAACACGAAGTCATAACACGTAGGTGAGGAAAACACAACACAGACCATCACAGGATTTTCACCTTCTGTCAATATCCAACCTGTCTAAAGTGAGCACAGATGGCAGACCCTGAATAGACATGACAAGCCCATAGAGCTCTAAATTAGAAAAAGCCCAGTGACTTACTGATACACAAAATGTTCAAGGAAATTGCTAACCTGATGGGTTAATACTCTCTGAAACAACTTCTACTGTGTCTTACTATCATCTGAAACTTCACAGAATTGATGAACCACACAAACCGTATTATATTATTTTGGAATCTGTACAACTTAATGCAAACCCAATGGGAATGTAATGATTATGTGTGTTAAATATAAATATAAATCAATTTTATATTTACAAATACTTTAAAATAATAATTCATTCACTCCTTACATCAAATCTGTGAACAGTCAAAATCATACCCATTTCACAGATAACAAACTAGACACTGAGCTAAAACACCTATAAATCAGTTCAGAACAAGAATATGAATTCCCTGTCATAAATCTTTAATCCTCATAAGTTCTTTCCTCCTTCTCTCTCTTCTAATTAATTCAACAAGTAGCTTATATGAACATTCATAAAGGATTTTTTTACTAATCAATTATCCTTCAACTTACTTCCAAAGGACAGCAAGTCAGAAAATACTTTCTATAATAGCTATAAACTTCATTTTTTAACCATAAAATGTTATCCAGAATCATTTTAGGCAACAATGTAACCAAAGTAAAAATAGTAGGAACTCACATTCCCTTGAACAACTGTCCTTCCACTTAGAACACAATGAACTTCTGAGGTAGACAGGCAGAGCTCTTGTTCACTTAACTGCAACCTCATTTCAGCATGGAATCAGAGCAAAAAAAGCAAAAAGTGAAGATGGGAATAGGAAAGATATACATTAGTATTAAGCCATGTGCTGAGCTTTAGGTTCCCACACAAATATTTTGCTGTATATTTAAAAAATCACTTCTCAAGTGCTGATTTCCTCTACTTCCATTACCTTTTACAATGAAATGCTCCTTTTAAATTACTTGCTAGAGTTGTTACTAGCAAACACTGTCAGATGCCTCTAGTTAAAGATATTAATATACACACTTAGCCTGAGACTTAAGTGTAATACTTAGTTTTAGTTATAAATAATATATGTATAAAGTAAGCAGGGTTGCCATTATTTATATACTGCAATAAATATACAAGAATGAATACAAATTATTTTTCATAAAAGTACAATTTCTAATCCATTGAGGAGGTTTCCAAACTAGGAGGACATTAAATACATTAAAACACCAAGCAGTCTCCTCTGTTATAGAATGCCAGTCAGGTGAGATCTGAAAGAGAGTCTTTATTGATAGCCATATACAGTTGACTATACCATCTCTGTGTTTTCTCACTATTTAAGAAAAAATATAGAACCTGCACACTTAAAACATTATCAATGCAATAAATCACTACAGACACACTGGGTCTTTTAAAATTTTGTAAAAAACTGCCAAAGTCATGATGAATACAATTATTGCAGCTACACAATTTGAAAAAGTAATATAAATTATGCTGCTAAAGACAAAAGACATCAAAATGCATAAACATCATAACGTAACAGCAATAACTCATAACTATTATTATGAAAAATTAAATTTAAAAAGTTATGTTAGAGAATTTGGAAATTTTTTACTTTAGCAAAACATTCTATTTATATATCTCCAACTTCTATGATACAGTATACCATAAAATACATTTAAAAGATATGACATTCAAATGCTTCATGTACACAAATAATATTGCCAGTAATAATAAAAGTGATGCCCTTAAACATGAACTGCTCTGCTAATATTAGATTAAAAAAATGTTTTCTTTACTTCACTTTACATTTTAGCTAGCAGTTAGCATTACATATTAGTCAGTTCTGTGTTGACAAATTGAGAGGATCCTAGTCAAAATACTGTTTCTGAAAAGTAATGTACATTATATTGCTTGAAACTAACAATCATATAAAAGTGGTGATCATTTATCTAAACACTGATTATGAAAGACAAGTGGCATATATTCAGGCAAAGTGTTGAGTTCATGATGGTTTATTTACAATAAAAGTACTTTTACTGAAACTAACATGATATATAGGTTTCTATGTCAATGACTACAGTCTCTTAAAATTATAAAAATACTATATAAAATACCACAGGCTTTGGAGGATATAACTTCGTGTGGTTCTGATACTAGCAGCTGAAAAGTGTTTATAATTTAAAAATAAATAAACTATAGAGGTAAAACAGTTACAAAACAGCAGGGGACTGCCAACAGTCAGGAGAGAGGAAAGAACTGCTTGGCTACACAACAGCTAACAAAATGGTGAAGCTGTTGGGTCGAAAGTTTTAAAAACCTCCTTCAGAGATTTGTCATCTGTTTCTCTGCTGGGATCATCCCCGGGGGTGGGGCTCACCTGTCCCAGATGCTTTGACTGCCTGGGGTCGCTGTACTGGGGTCTGATTAAGCCTGTTAATGCTTGAATTGGAAGGCTGTGCACTGCTGGGACTTGAACAGTACCAGAACTCCGGCGAACGTCTGTCTGTGGGTCTGTCTGTGGGTCAGCTGGGTGGTCAACAGGGATGTCCACATTTGGAGCCATTTTCTGTGGTAGGATTGCTTCTCCAGGAGGAGGCTCATTTTTGTCACTACATTTTAAACTCCCGCTTTTTTTCTGGTTCTCTGCATTTTCTGCTGCTAGCTCTGATGTAGAGGATGAACCTTGCTCCCTGGGGTCATACAAACTAATACCGCTAAGGACTGAACCCGGAGTTCCCAGGGGAAGGCCAGTTGAAGATGAGAGTTTGGGGGCATATGGAGGTAAAGCCCCAGGACCAGAACTGCTAGGTACCGCCCCTGAGGGCTGTGATGACCCCAGGTTTGACCTGGTCCCTAAAGAAGGGGTAGTCTTAGACATATGGGGGTCCTTTATAACTGCCTGATGAGGCTCTGTATTGTGCAGTCTGTGAAGTCTAGGATCAAAATTTTTTTGCAGCCTAGGATCTCCTAATTTACTTCCTGAACTATGTGAGTCTCCAAATTGGTCTGGGTAGCCTTCTCTGTTTGCTGTGTTAATTTTGGCTTTGGCTGCTAGTTTTGTATCAGCGGGCACTGTGTTTTGACGAAGATCACTTTTTGTATTCCATAACCTACTGAGCCTCTGGTCAGCTATAAGAGGAGGCAGAGGTAAATTGATTGAAGAGACTGGATCAGGTTTAGGTAAAGGAACTGGTAGTAAGTCTTCTGGAGCCCACACGATGTGTTTGGCAAAGTTGGGTTTGGTTAGGGTAATATCCATTTTAATGTGACTAAACTGTCTAAGTTGTGACCTTGGGTCCTGCAGCATCACACCAGGGGAAGAATCCAGAGGTATTAAGAAAGCCTTTTCTCTCAGTTCTCTTTCCGCATCTTCATCATCATCGTCTCCTCTTTTGTGTCTGATGTTAGGGCCAGTGTTGCCATGATGTGAATCAAACTTGGCTCCAGCAGCAGCAGAACTTCCCTGGCCGCTTCCACTCCCTCTTAATTTCCTGGGATCCCATGCAAGTCTGAGATCCAGCGGGGCAGACTCAGAAGATTTTCTAATGTCTTGCCTTGGGATAGTCCTGAGTCTAGGGTCGACAACTTGGTTTCCTTTATTCTTCTCTCTAGCAAGTCTCGGGTCAGTAGGAGTGCCAAGTTCTGTGGAAGGCTGCTGCTGACTCCTCAAAGTCTCTGTTTGTTTCTGTAACGTTCTCAGTATTGACTTGACGCTGCTCCCTTCTTCCTCTTCACTACTGGAGTACCAGTTAACAGTTTCATCTAAATACAGACAAACACTATTGTAAAGAGTGAAGATTTCATATTTGGCTTTAATTAAGATTAAAAAACACATAGACTATTTCTGAAATAAGGGTGGTTTAACTTCAAGACAATGCATCATAGACATGACAGAGTTTCAACACTGGAACAAGATAAGATGTGATATAACAACTAACAATTCAGTCACTGTACTCTATAAAGAAAGAAGTATGGCATCAGAACATGTAAAATGTCCTTCCAGTCAGAGAAGAGTCTGGACCTTTCATTCCATCTGGCCAAAGGGAACTCAGGAATGTGTTGGAAGAAAGGGCTGAGGGAAAGGGAAAACAATCTAAAAAAGAAATACAAAAATGTGTTGGCTGTCTTTAATTCAAAGTGAAAGTGAAGTCGCTCAGTCGGGTCCAACTCTTTACGACCCCATGGACTGTAGCCTACGAGGCTCCTCCATCCATGGAATTTTCAAGGCAAGAATACTGGAGTGGGTTGCCATTTCCTTCTCCAGGGGACTGGGACTGGAATGGGTGAATTTAACTCAGATGACCATCATGTCTACTACTGCAGGCAAGAATCCCTTAGAAGAAATGGAGAAGCCATCATGGTCAACAGAAGAGTCCAAAATGCAGTACTTGGATGCAATCTCAA
>SJYA01011880.1:0-12247 GCA_006410615.1 Neotragus moschatus
GTGAACTCCGGGAGTTGGTGATGGACAGGGAGGCCTGGTGTGCTGCGATTTGTGGGGTTGCAAAGAGTCGGACACCACTGAGTGACTGAACTGAACTGAACTGAACTGAACTGAAAGTGCAGGATTGGAATCTGACTTCAGCCATTGTTAAGCTCCTGAAATGCTATGGGACCCTGCAGAAGTCACTTCATCTCTCTGAGATTCAGTTTCCCAGCATGAAAGTGAGGGTGCTGGATCAATGGTTTTCTAACTGCACTTCACACAATCCAACAAAGGCCATAAGGAGGACCTTGTAGGGCCAGCCAAGAAGACTGGACATTTAGGCTTGTATCCCAGCTTCAATCAGAACAGCAAAACTTTTATCCATTTTACATGTTGGAACCAAATGTTGCTAAGTGTGAACGTATCATGAACCACCACCCCCAAGGCTGAACTAAGCCTCAGAACAATTTGAGGAGGAGATGGCTTTTCATTTTTCTCCTCTCTGGCTCTCCTTCAGCTATTGCTTGGGAAAACATCCTGAGCATGTTGATATTAGAGGAGAGGATATCCTGGGCTGAAGCAGATGGACAAAAATAAGCAAAATCCTCTCTGATGGCTGCAGTGAACGCCAAGAGTATCCTCATGGGTAGACCAATCACACACTGCAATTTGCCACACTGCAGAAGACTCTGAATGCTCCTCTTCTACATCTGTCTCTCATTATAGCTCCTCAGCTCTACCCTTTTCCACGATTCATACATTTCAGCCAGCAGTAAACCTCAGATCATAGATTCATTCACTGTAAAGTGAAAAAAGTTTGACTCACCATGGAGTTAACCACAGGATAAATTGCTATCAGTCCACCAGCCATGTTTTGTTTTGTTTTTCCTTCAAACTCTGAAATCTTTCTGCGTTGTTTCATAGCTCATTAGCTCTCATCAGGTCTATTTCAGGAGCCTCATACTGAAGGCCTGCCCACTTCCATTCTCTTTCCTCCAAATCAGCCCTTGTGAACAACATTCTCCTTGTAATTCTCTTTCCTGGCTCCCCATTTACATAGCCATAAATTCCATAGGATCAAGATCTTCCATGTATTGACCTTTATTTTTTCTTTCTTGTGGGTAAAACTTGTGTGATTTATTTCAGGTCGTTCTGAGTTAGTAAAGTACTTAAAACCTGTATTAGCAAATCAAATCATCCATTGATTATACTTATTGCTTACCTTCATCTTAAATATTTAATCTTGTCTATTGTTGTTCAGTTGCTCAGTCATGTCCAACTCTTTGTGACCTCGTGGGCTGCAGCACGTCAGGCTTCCCTGTCCTTCTCCATCTCTCAGAGTTTGCTCAGACTCATGTCTGTTGAGTCGGTGATGCCATCCAACCATCTCATCCTCTGTCATCCCCTTACTGCTAATTAAATACAAAGTTATAAGCTAGCTGCTAAACTGACTAGTTTAATTTACCTCTTTAGATCTTACCAACTTTTATAGTACCTTAGCTGTACTGGAAGACACACCTGTTCCTCTTTCTTGCTTGCATCCAAGTACAGTTATCCTTCTCAAGACTTAGAGCATTAATTTCCCCCATGAAACTTCCTGTTAGTCAAAGCAACTTACCCTATCCAGAGGTTAATCTGTGTTTCAATTACTTGTTTACGTATCAGTCGGTACCCTCTGGATGTGAGTAGTTTTCATACTTTTCTAAAAGTTTTTTATTATTTAGAGTGAGGCTTGACCTATAATAAGATTATACTAGAATTAGTTTAATGAAATATTAGGATCACTGAAATTTCTCCATCTCAGAGAACACGATTATTATATCTTTCTTTTATCCATTTCTCTATGACATTTCTACCACGCCATCTAGATGGAGGCCCACTAAAAGGCCCACTTCTGTAAAATACAGTGCTTTCCTACTGATATGTGGCAGGGGGCAGAGTATTAATTCACTTTTGCCCTTCCATTCTCTCCTAAGCCACTTCTAGTTAGGCTTTTCAATAACTTTCTGAATTGCTATAATCATCAGTTATCCCCAAGTTGCTATGTCAAACAGTCACTTTTCTTTCTCTTATCAGAACTTTCAGAAGCATTGACACGATTGGCAATTTTCCTTGTCTTAAAATATTTTTGTTTCTCTTGGCTTCTTACATAACACATTCTCCTGGCTTTCATCCTACCTCACCGGCTTCTCTTTCTCACTTACTTTTGTAACTGTTCATTCTTTCTCCAACTGACCTCTACTTTTTGGTGTAGCCAAGAGATCAATTCCGGCCATCTCTAATCTCATCCTTGAACTATTTCTCTAAGTGAGCGCATCCAACCATGATGAGCTATTTGTTTCCCCGGTGGCTAAGACGGTAAAGAATCTGTCTGCAATGCAGGAGACCTGAGGTCAATCCCTGGATTGGGAAGATCCCCTGGAGGGGGAAATGGCAACCCACTCCAGTAGCCTTGCCTGAGAAAGCCCATGGATGGAGGAGCCTGGCATCCACGGGGTTGCACAGAGTCAGACACGACTGAAGTGATTAAGCTGCAGCAGCAGCTTATGCACACGCAGGCAATCACAGTATTACCATCTCTGACACTTTCTTAAACATCATGCTCCTATACAGACTATCTTTCTCAGTCTTCCTTGGATATGAAATACCGTGAATTCCAACAAAACAGAAATGTCGTGCCTTTGCCCACATCACAACCTGCTCTTAGCCTAGTCCTTCTCCTTTCAGTATGTGACCCTCTCTGATCTTAAAATCTCTAAGTCATCCTTGATTTTCCCCCCTTTGAACTCCATCTTTCTGTCATTACGTTCTATGAAGTCAGCATTCAAAATAGTATTCCAAATTAGTATCCTCTTTCTGTCTTTTATTGCCATAGCCCAAGCCATCAACACTCTGTGGAATTACTTTAATATTCTTTATCGGTTGCATTGCTTATACGCTTATAATTGTGAAATAGATTCTCCACACAGAAGGCAGCATGAGTTTTTGAAAAAGATATATGTGATTATATAACATACCTAAATAAAGTCATCCTATTATTTCCATTGTACTTAGAATGAAACCTAATCTGTTCAGTGTGATCTAGAAATAGACCATGATGCCTCTTCACCAAGCCCCTGAGTGTCTTCACGAAATCTCTTACTCATTCTTTACTTTTCATATTATGTTCCAGCCTCACCCTCTGTCCCCGAAACAGTCCAAAATTACGGCAGTTTTATGTCCTGAGCGTTAACTCTTCCCCCTTACTAGATATTTCAGTTCTCCCATTTCTTCTCCCTCAGACAGTTCACATCTCTGCTTTTCTTCGCTTGTATCTCAGTGATGCCCACAACTGTCCAGTTTAAAGTGGCCAGTCAGCTACTGTCTGTCATTTGCCATGCTTATCTTCTTCACAGCGCTTTGCGAAATCTGACATCGTAACTCTCACTTTTTTTTTTTTTCCATTTGGAAGAGTAGCCTTATTCTTACTCTTCCAAGTCCCGGTTCTTCCATTCCCTATTACTATAAACCTGAGAAAAATCACTTTGACTTTCTGAGATTTGGTTTCACAGTCTATAAAATGAGGACAATACTTTTCGGTATTGCTATTGTAAAGGAGAAATGAGAGCATGCTACTGAAATCCTTATACAGTACCCCAAATATAGAAAGTGTCCAATAATAAAAATTAGTTTCATGTCATTATAAAAACTGTCATTTATGTTAGGTATCATTATGACCTCAGCACCTGACATTCTCACCATCATTTTCACTAATTTGAGTCAAGGCTTCTGTGCTTTAAGATGTGACTATTACTTGTACCAGGTGATAAAACCACTGTCAGTCATCACCTCCTTATAATCTTGTTTTCAAAGACTCTTGACTTTGAGTGGAAGATGAAGCTCTCAGGGAATGAGGAGTTAGCACAGGTAGGTAAGTCTTGTGAGGACTACCGCCACCTTTTCCTCTGCATTCCACAATTTAAGTTCACATTTTTTCCTAGAAGAAAAGTGAAATCTCCCTTCACATGATCAATAACCCCAGACCAGATCTATTTGTGTTGCATTCCTCAGTCAGCTAGCTGTTGGTGCATAGTAACTGCTCTACAGCTTGGTACCCTAAGGCAGCAATCACCCAACTAGCGCACGGTTCTATGGTTGGCAATCTGGACTGTTTCTTTTGCTCTTCCTGAATGGATTCACTCACTCATCTGCACTCAGTACTGTTAGACAGGTAGTTTTGTCTCCAGTAATTGACTGATTGTCAGTTGAGGGTATCAGGCCACTTAGGTTCCATGCCTCTCATTTTCCAGCAGGTTGATCTGGATTTATTCACATGCTAACAGCAGGTTATAAGAGCAACAAATGCTGAAACTGTAAGACCTCTTAGAGTCTAGGTTTCTAACTGGTACGTCATCTCTTTGTCTGCATTTTGTTGATCAAAGCCAGTCACAAGGGCAGCCCAGTTTCAAAGGATGGGGAAATCACCTTCACCTGTTAATGGAAATTGGTCAAAAACAGTGTAACTATTTTTGCAATCTGCTCCAATCTATACTTTGCCTAAGGAATGTATGATAGATACTAGCAAACACAGCACTCAGCTCTGAGTAACCTGGGGCAATTGACTACCACCATTCCCCAAGCAATGTCAGCTCCTTATCTGCTGCATCTGCCTACTACTCTATCTACAATATCTCCTTAGTGGAAGTCCCGCCATGAAGCTTTGGATCAAATGCATTTCTCCGCCTGCCTTTCTTTCCACTGGCTTGTGTTCTACTCTTTCACCCAGTGACTGATGCCTTTCTTCCTGTGTACTTACTTTGTCCTATCAGATGTGAAAACTGCCACGTTCCTTTATCCCATCCTTAATGGCCCTCTTACCTGTCTTCTGTTCTCTTCCTTCTGGACTCAGCGAGAAAGCCACTGCTCAAGTAATAATCAGTGAATTCAGTTATATTGCTAGCTAATGATGATTTCCCATTTTGAGTCAATCAGCAATTTTGTTTTGACCTTCAGTTTCCGAAGAGTGCAAAAGGCTAGAATATCAGGCAAGGAAAATAAAGGACTAGGCCAGGGAAATAAAGATGTGGGGGAAAGGATGGTTTTTTATACTTGGGGATTCAGGAACGTTCTTTCTGTACATAAAGCCAATTCTGTTTCTCAGGTCCCAACAGTTGTGGTGGTAACACTAAGACTCTGAAGATGGCACACACTACAAAAATTTCTGTCCTCTTCCCAAAGAGCCCTGGGGAGCACTCTCTGTATGAACCACATGCCTGTGTAGCTCCGAACACCCGGTGGATCCAATATCAAAATTAGTTAAACTGATGATTTGGTTCCTATAGACCAAGTATCTAAACAATCAACAAAACAGATTGAAATTACTGGGGTTTAGGAGGTAATATGAAGAGACCAACTGGGCTAGAGATGGTTGGTTGACAGGTTGGAGCGGGCTGGCTGGCTGCCTGAAACAGATGGGGACCCCACTGATGTGTGGCCTTCTTCCCGAAGGCGATGGTGCATGAGGTGGCTGTGGACAGAGGGCTCCTTTTTCAGTGATACAGCCAGTGTCAGCCGGCTGATTTCAACCAGCCAAGCAACATTCTGTGTAAGCACAATCTGTAACCCCAGAGGGTCCGTCAGAAGGTTCCTAGTAAGTGGATAGTTATCCTTCACATGATATAAAACTTTTCAAAAGTACTTTCATGTTCAGAATCTCCACTTAAAAACGTTGGAGTATAATCCCTTTACAATGTTGTGTTAGTTTCTGTTGTACAGAATCAGCTTATGTGTGTATGTGCGCGAGTGTGTGTATTCTCTTTGTCCTGGATATGCCTCCCACTCCTCCAGCAATTCCACCTCTCTAGCGCATCCCAGAGTACCAAGCTGAGCTCCTTGTGCTATACAGCCGGTTCCTACTAGCTATCTATTTTACAGGTGGTAGTGTGTATATCGGAGAAGGTGATGGCACCCCACTCCAGCACTCTTGCCTGGAAAATCCCATGGACGGAGGAGCCTGGTGGGCTGCAGTCCATGGGGTCACTAAGAGTCGGACACAACTAAGCGACTTCTCTTTTACTTTTCACTTTCATGCATTGGAGAAGGAAATGGCAACCCACTCCAGTGTTCTTGCCTGGAGAATCCCAGGGACGGGAGAGCCTGGTGGGCTGCTGTCTGTGAGGTCGCACAGAGCTGGACACGACTGAAGTGACTTAGCAGCAGCAGCAGCAGCAGCAGTGTGTATATGTCAATACTAATCTTCTGATTCACCCTACCCTCTCATTCTTGCCCAGTGTCTGCAGGTTCATTCTTTACATCTGTGTCTCTATTCTTGCCCTGCAAACACGTTCATTAGTACTTTTTTTTTTTTTTAAGATTCCACAATCTAATTATAGTAGAGTGTTATTTTGTTTTATTTTTATTAACATATCATACATGAGAAAATTGATGAGAGTTCACTGATTTGCTCAAGGTCCCTTAGAAAAGAGCTGAGGCAAGTTTAATGTCCAGTTATCCTGCATATGAGATACTCTTTCCTTTGCAGAGACAAGGGAGGCTGGCTGTAAGAGTGAGGATAGTTAATAAATGAGGAATGAAATTCATTATATCCAACATGGAAGCCACAAGGAAGGGATTATTAGAGGAGACACCAGGACAAGTACATTGTTATTTGAGGTGGGTATTGTGTTTAGTGTACTTTCCGGGCTTCCTAGGTGGTGCTGGTGGTAAGGAACCTGCCTGCCAGTGCCGGACACTTAAGAGATAGAAGTTCAATCCCTGGGTCAGGAAGATACCCTTGAGCATGGCCTGGCAAACCATTCCAGTGTTCTTGCCCAGAGAATCCAATGGTCAGGGAAACCTGGTGGGCTATAGCCTATATAGTCACAAAGAGTCGGATGCAACTGAAGCCACTTGGCATGAATGCACACGTAACCTCTTTCTAGAATAAGAGATTTTCCCATTTTGATAGTTAAAACAATCAAGTGAAAAAGAGAAAGTTATAGTCAGCCGTGTATAAACTAGTTCCTCTGGTAGCTCAGACAGTAAAGAATCTGCCTGCAATGCAGAAGACCCAGGTTTGATCCCTGGGTCAGGAAGATCCCTTGGAGAGGGGAATGCCACCCACTTCAGTATTTTTGCCTGGAAAATCCCATGGACAGAGGAGCCAGGCAGGCTATAGTCTGTGGGATCATAAAGAGTCACATGACTGAGTGACTACCACAGACAGATGTATAAACTAAGCAGACTCATTACAGATGATAGAAACAAAGTTATTCTGTCTGACTGAAGTGTTTCTGTCCCATGAAACAGGCAGGATAATGCCTCTGTCTTGTGGATTAAAGGCAGTCAGAATTGTTCTCATTCTTCCCTTGAGAACTGGAGTTTTTAATTCTCCCTTGCACCGTTTCTGTGCTGACCCTGTGACTACTTACCATAAGTATGAGGAAAGAATAATATTATTCCAATTTCAGGCAAAGTCTTTAAGAGGGCAGGAATTGTTTGCCTCTTCCCTCTGTTTCTTGGCAGTCTTGCTCTTGAAGCCACAGTGCTTTGGCTGAGAAGCCTAAGTCACAGACACTGGTCATGTGTTGGTAGCCCAGCTGAGGTCTTAGCCAACAGCTGGTATCAACTGACAGCCCTGTGAGGAAACCAACATTGGCATTCTCCTCAAATCAAGCTCCCAGTGGACCATAGCCCGGTCACCATCACACAGAACAGAAAACCACTCAGCTGAGCCCTGGCAGTGGAAATAATTGTAAAAGATATGAGGTTTCAGTATCAAGTCTCAAGAGTTATCATTAGATTCTTGGTTGGTATCTTAAGAATGTTTAAGGTGATACTTCTCAGTCAGTCAACGAGGCATCTAATACTCTGAACAGCATTTATCTTAGACCATCTCTGTTAGAAAGGAAGGGTTCGAAGATTCTTTTTAAATTTTTTTTTTCTATTGGAGTGTAATTAATTAGGTGTTGCCGAGGTAAAGAATATGCCTGCCAATGGAGGAGACACAAGAGACTTGGATTCGGTTCCTGGGTTCGGGAAGATCCCCTGGAGTAGGCAACGGCAACCCACTCCAGTGTTCTTGCCTGGAGAATCCCATGGACAGAAGAGCCTGATGGGTTACAGTCCCTGGGTCACAAAGGGTTGGATGTGACTGAACACATACACAGGATGATATTCGGTTAACAATGTTGTGATAGTTTCAGATGCGCAGCAAAGTGACTCAGTTACACACTGACATGTATCTGTTCTTTTTCAAATTATCTTCCCATTTAGGTTGTTACATAATACTCGGCAGGGCTTCCTGTGCGATGCTGTAGGTCATTGTCGGTTATCCGTTTTAAATTTCGTGGTTTGTACGTATCAATCTCAAACTCCCAAACTGTCCCTCCCCACCATGATTCCCCCTGGATAAGTCTATTCTCTAAGTCAGTCGGTTTTTTTTTTTTTTTTTTTTTGTCAATAAGTTCATTTATATCGTTTCTTTTTAGATTCCATATATAAGTGATATCACATAATGTTTCTCTTCCTCTGTCTGACTTCACTCAGTATGACAATCTCTAGGTCCATCCACGTTGCTGCAAATGGCATTATTTCCTTCTTTTTAAGGCTCAGTAGTAGTCATATATATATATATATATCTTTGGAGAAGAGAATGGCAACCCATTCCAGTATTCTTGTCTGGAGAATTCCAGGGACAGAGGAGCCTGGCAGGCTACAGTCCATGGGGTTGCAAAGAGCTGGACATGACTGAGTGACTAACACACACACACACACACACACACACACGCACACGTTTCGGTTGCCTCCATGCCTTAGCTACCGTAAACTGCACGGCAATGGCCACTGCAGGGCACGTATCCTTTTGAACCGTCTTTTTCTCAATAGCGTTGTTTCGTGGCACTCTGACTCCCAGCCCAGGCAAGAAAGAAGCAGTCTCAAATTAATTTCTGGGTTCAGATTTTTGAAAGACCCTGATGCTGGGAGAGATTGCAGGCAGGAGGAGAAGGGAATGACAGAGGATGAAACGGTTGGATGGCATCACCGACTCTGTTGGAGATGGGTTTGAGCAAGCTCTGGAAGCTGATGACGGACAAGGAAGCCCTGGGTGCTGCAGTCCGTGGGGCTGCAGAGTCAGACATGACTGAGTGACTGAGCTGAACTGAATGGAATACATGGGAAACCCACACAATTTTTTTTTTTTTTCCCCCAACAAGGATGGGTTTATTTGTAATCAGGAGAGAATTAACACTTTGGAGTCTGCAAGTGACCACACAATTTTAAAAGGCGTTTTATCAACATGAAATTAAAAGGACTCAGAGACTGTTTAAAATGAAGAAAATATTTGTGGATCTCCAACTTCCTATGTGCATGAAGAAGACTATTGATCCTAAGTATATATGAAATGGGACATTTTGTTTTCTTTGTGGAAAGGGAAGGCTAACGGAGAAAGCAGAGCCAGTGCCCAGAGAGTAAAGCCAAGAGTCGTGGAGGATCACTTTAATTACTTAATAGTGAACACGTGCACAGCTTTATTTCAGAACTGCTGCGAACCATTCGTATGCCTTCTATTTCCTAACTCCCCTTCTCTTGGTTTGGATAGAGTGTTCTGTAGAACCGATAGTTAAATTCTGAAGAATTTTTCAGGCTAGTTTATGGCAAGTTAATATATTGAAATTGGCCAGAGTGGGAATATTTACACCACTAAAATCAGCAAATTCCACACATCAGCACTCTTCCTGCCCCCAGAGAATGGCTGGCAAACATTTACAAGCAGAGCGCTGGGTGGGAGGGACTTGCGGTTCTCCTGTTCCCGCTTCCCTCTTTTATGTTGGGTGTGCAGGAAGGTCAGCTTAGTCTCTGCAGTTCACTGGGTCTCGTAGAGAGAAGAGTCACATCCCAAAAGCCCAGACCTCATTTAGGTGGCAAAACCCTGTTCTTGGTGTTATGTCAGATTATAGGATAAAACTTAGGAAAGTGTGGGGGAGAGAGGGAGAATATTTTGCAAGTAAAATGAATATAAGTAATTTATAGTCAGAGAACAAAAATGTGGGTTCCTTTCAAATGTCCACAACTTTTTTGCCTGTCTCCCTAGTGAGAGTTGAAGTTTACTCCTCTGCTTGAATTTGGCTAACCCAATGACTGCCTGCTCAACCACTAAATTGTGGCAGAAGTGATACTGTGCTGCCCAGTGCGTGATTACTAAGGTGACTGGAAGCTTTCACTTGCTGCCTGCTGGAACACATGTTTGAGAACCTCTATCTTTGAACCTATATGCCATTCTATGGAGAAGGCAATGGCAATCACCTGCAGTACTCTTGCCTAGAAAATTCCATGGATGGAGCAGCCTGATAGGCTGCGGTCCATGTGGTCACTAAGAGTCAGACACGACTGAGTGACTTCACTTTCACTTTTCACTTTCATGCATTGGGGAAGGAAATGGCAACCCACTCCAGTGTTCTTGCCTGGAGAATCCCAGCATTGGGGGAGCCTGGTGGGCTGCCATCTCTGGGGTCGCACAGAGTTGGACACGACTGAAGTGGTATAGCAGTAGCAGCAGCAGCCATGCTATGAATAGTCCACGCCATAAGGATAGGCTGTATAAAAGTGATATGGTTGAAACTCCTAGTTGAGCTCCCAGCCAACAGTGAGAATTAATCACCAGCCATGAAAATAATTGCTCAGCTGGTAAAGAATCCACCTGCAATGCAGGAGACCTGGGTTTGATTCCTGGGTTGGGAAGACCCACTGGAGAAGGGATAGGCTACCCACTCCAGCATTCTTGGCCTTCCCTCATGGCTCAGCTAGTAAAGAATCTGCCTGCAAGTCAGGAGACCTGGGTTCAATCCCTGGATTGGAAAGATCCCCTGGAGAAGGGAAAGGCTACCCACTCCAGTATTCTGGCCTGGAGCTTTCCATGGAATGTATAGTCCATGGGGTCTCAAAAAGTCGGACATGACTGAGTGACTTTCACTTTCATTTTATGATAATAAACCATCTTATGTTTTCAACACAATTAATCCCTTAAACAACTATAGCAACCACCAATAGTACATGAAGCAGAACTGCCTGGCTGAGTCCAATCACTTCAAAGAATCGTGGTTATTTTTAGCCATACACTTTTATTTGGAGAGGTTGTTATACAGTTTCAAACAATCAAATTAACAAACAACTTGTATAGCAAACTATTTCAGCTTATAGTAGGGTGGAGAAATGCTTAAAGAAGAGGTTACCTTGGCTTCCCAGGTGGGTCAATGGTAAAGAATTCATCTGCCAGTGCAAGAGACACAGGAGACCTGGGTTCAACCCCTGGGTTGGGAAGATCCCCTGCAGTAGGAAGTGACAACCCATTCCAGTATTCTTGCCTGAAAAATTCCATGGACAGAGGAGACTGGTGGGCTACAATACATTGGATTGCAAACAGTCAGACTCAACTAAGCACAGCACATGAGTTAAACCTCTAGTTTTACAAATAGTTACACTGACATTTTAAAGAGGGTGAAACCACTTATACAAGGTTGCAAATATTGTTAGTAGTGATTAAATTCACCTTGTAAGCTCCTATCTTATATACATTCCTTTTCATTTGACATTTGGACCATTCTCTGACTTCTAGTAGTTTCNAGTTAAACCTCTAGTTTTACAAATAGTTACACTGACATTTTAAAGAGGGTGAAACCACTTATACAAGGTTGCAAATATTGTTAGTAGTGATTAAATTCACCTTGTAAGCTCCTATCTTATATACATTCCTTTTCATTTGACATTTGGACCATTCTCTGACTTCTAGTAGTTTCATAGCATTTTAGCAAACCATACCCTAATTCTATTCTCTTATCTCAGACTTATCCTGCAGATCATGGAAACTTAACCTCACCTTATCTTACAACCCAGAAACAATGCTAGGACTCAACCATTTGTGTCCATCACATCTATCTATAGCATTTAACTTGTTACTAAGAATTTAGTAGGCGTGCAACTTGAATTAAATGCTTAGCAAATAATTTTATCTTTTTTCCTCAGTGTCTCAAACAACACATGTCCAGCAAACTTCATTCATGATTTTGTATTCAGCAACTGTTTGTTATCTTTATTCTATATGCAAGGCATTTTATTAAGCAGAAAATTGAAGCTGAAATATGAAGTAAATACACTGAAATTCACTTAACTAGGGAGAAAGAATTGAAGAAATTGAAGAAAGTAGGGAAAACCACTAGACCAGGTATGACCCAAATCAAATCCCTTATGATTATACAGTGGAAGTGAGAAATAGATTTAAGGGCCTAGA
>SJYA01011881.1:0-12242 GCA_006410615.1 Neotragus moschatus
CTTTCCCTTTTCACTTTCATGCACTGGAGAAGGCAATGGGAGCCCACTCCAGTGTTCTTGCCTGGAGGATCCCAGGGACGGGGGAGCCTGGTGGGCTGCCGTCTACGGGGTCGCACAGAGTCGGACCTGACTGAAGCGACTTAGCAGCAGCAGCAGCAGCAGGGAAGGAGTAGTAAAGTCAACACATCCTTTTCAAGACTTTTTTCCACTGGACCCATTTTAAAGCCTTTATTGAGTATGTTACAGTGTGGCTTCTGTTTTCATGTTTCTGTTTCTTGGCCAGGGGCTTTTGGGATCTTAGCTCTCCGAACAGGGATCGAATCCACACTCCCTGCTTTGGAAGGTGAAGTCTTAACTGCTGAACCGTCCAGGCAAGTCTCAATACTCACTATTTTTAAACAGAGAAAACTACCAGCAATATTGCTTCCCTGATGGCTCTGCAGGTAAAGAATCTGCCTGAAACGCCAGAGCTGTGGGTTCAGGTTCGATCCCTCCCTGGGTCGGGAAGATCCCCTGCAGGAGGAAATGGCAACATACTCCAGTGTTCTTGCCTGGAGAATCCCATGGACAGAGCCTGGCAGGCTACAGTCCATGAGGTGGCAAAGAGACGCAACTGAGTCACTGAGCACAGCACATCACTTTCCCTGCAATAATTAATCAATAAATACTGTTAGAAGACACTTCCCTGCCGGTCGGTGGACAACTGTTGGCCAGTTGTTGGCCAGTTGTCTTTGCTCAGATAGCAGCATCCTGCAGCCTCTGTCTTTTCCATGTTTTACAGATAAAAGGAAGAAAGCATAAGCCTTGACTGCCTTTGCTGCTGTTCTGCTTTTGTTTTGCCTTTTTTACAGCAAAAAATTGTAGCTGCTTTCAAGGTTTTTGTAACGAATATATGGGAAAATAGCATTTCATTCTGTCATTTATATTTAGAAATGCAGCCAGTCTGGAGATGTGCAAAATATTCCAATAAATTAAAATTGCACTTTTTTTTGCTAGTTTTTGTATTTTACTAGTTTTTACTAGTTGCTGTGTGTCTGGAATCACAGTCCTCCCACCCGCTCCCCCGACAAGAAATATATATATATATTTTTTTTTTCAGAAAATAAAAGGAATAAGGTGGAAATGGCATTTTTTTTTAAGGTGCATTTCTTGATTGACTTATTTTCAGTTTTGTATGTATGCTAATAAAAAAACCAAAAGTAATGGATTTCTGGAATAAGAATAAGAACAATCCCCTGCCCCCCCCAATTAGTGAGTTTCTGAAAAACTAACGTGCTTGTGATTTTAGCTGCTAACTACCTGACCATTGCAGTGTATGTCTGTCTTCACCTGCTGATTTTAAGTGCAACTCATTGTCCTTGATCGTGGTCTAAGACTGTTTGAGCATTTGCTCCTTGACCCAATTTTTTCTCCTCGAGAGAAGATAATTTTTTAGAAGAGAAACTGCCTGAACTGCCATCGAGTTAAACACATTCTGTGCGCAGTAAGTTGTTGTTGGAGCCATCCACCCCAGAAGTGTCTGTTCTGCAAGGGCGTGTGTTTGGAGGCCTCCCTGTGGAGAACAGAGGTTCCTTTGCTGGGACGGAGTTTACAGCTGATGGAGAAGGAGTAAGCAGAGAAGAAATGATGATGAATGTGTGCTTGTTGCCACGGAAACCTCTCTCCAAAGGGCTCACGCTAACAGAAACAAAGGCCAGTTGAAAAGGCAGCGGCCTCGGCCTGGACCAGGTGAGCCTGCCGCCCCGCGCCTCCCTGGCAGGGCCTGCAGAAGCCCGGGCCGTCCCCGAGCTGGCAGCCAGGGTGGTCGTCTGTGTGCAGAACTGAAAGCAAACAAGGGCAAGCTGGAGCCAGATGTGGGGGCTTCCCGGTTCACTGACGGCTCCTGGGGTCCTCGGAGTCAGAGCAACCGGCGCACGTCCCTGCTTTTCACCAGGAAACATGCAAACTGGAGACCCAAGGAGTCTGATGAGCCTCTGGTCCCCAGGATGGTCTCTTTGAGTCACAAAAGATACCAGGTTCGCTCTTCTCCGAGACTCGTAGGAGAAGGCAAATATCTTTGAAATACAGCAGCCTCCGTTTGTTGTTAAGTTGCTCAGTCGTGTCCAACTCTTTGTGACTCCGTGGACTGTAGCCCACCAGGCTCCTCTGTCCGTGGGATTTCCCTGGCAAGGATACTGGAGTGGGTTGTCACGACCTCCTCCAGGGGGTTTTCTGACCCAGGAATCGAACCTGTGTCTCCTGCATGTCAGTGTCTGTTACTTAATCTAAAATTAGCGTAAGTGAAGTGAAGTCACTCAGTCACGTCCGACTCTTTGCGACCCCGTGGACTGTAGCCCACCAGGCTCCTCTGTCCATGGGTTTCTCCAGGCAAGGATACTGGAGTGGGTGGCCATTCCCTTCTGCAAATTAGTGCAGTGAAGCTGATAAGTCAACGGCTGGCTCTGCCTTGTGGCCTAAGATCCATTCATACATTTTCCATGAGATCCCATTCTTCTAGAGATTGTGGCATCAACTCTTCCTTCTTAGTGGAGAGAATTTTTGTTATCACCTCTATGGAAAAATAGAAATAAAATTCTTGTTTTCCAAAGCATCTAATTTGATCTTGTCCTCTTCTCCACCTAGCTATAAAATTAATAGTTTTATTTTATTTTTTTAAATTTTTATATTTTGCTCAAACCACTTGGCATGTGGGATCCTAGTCTCCTGACCAGGGACCAAACCTGTGACTCGGTGACTGGCAGCGTGGACTCTCACTCACTGGATCGCCAGGGACGTCCCCCTTCGCTTTTGTCTTGCTTTGTTTTTAATTTGACTGAATCCCTTCACCTTTATGTCCTCATTTCTAAAAGTACATCCCGGGTTGTATGAAATTCAAAAACGTGATTATTGTTGACTATAAAAACAAACTGACTTTTACACATAGTTCAATTTCCAAGTGGGCCCTGATCTTACCTTTGAGCCCTGAACACTTTATTGACGTCCTCCACATCCCAGTCAAAATGAAACCAAATTTTGTTTTCCCTCACCGAGAGTCTGTCGACTGTAGCCACTAAATCACCCTGTTCTGACCCCTGCTCGAAGTTCAAGCCCCTTTTCGCAGCCGTCAGCTTTCTCCGCGTCCCACCAGCACACGTGCTGTCTGCGGCTTAACCTCCTCCATCCTGGATGGCTGAGCGGCCTTCCGTCCATCTGACGTGGGCTTTGCTTCTGCCTGAAAACCTCATCCATGGGCCCTTACTGGCTCATTTTGTTTACCTATGAGATAACTCAGAATAATTTTTCCCCCACAGGAAAGTCTTACAGTGTGCTTAGAGATTGAAATAAGAGATAGCAAGATTGCTGGTGGTTCCCTGGCCTGCGATGCAGGAGGTGCAGGAGACCCGGGTTCGATCCCTGGGTCAGGAAGATCCCCTGGAGAAGGAAATGGCAGCCTACTCCAGTATTCTCGCCTGGGAAATCCCATGGACAGCTGACCCTGGTGGGCTACAGTCCAGGGGCCGCAAAGAACTGGACACCACTGAACGATTTAGCGCACGTGCAGGATTGGAATGATGTATTTACAGGAATATCCTTTCAGGTAAGTCTTAGCGTACGTATTCCTCCGCCCCGTATTTCTCCCTTGATTCATTGCTTAGTCGCTCGTTTATGTCTGACTCTTTGCCACCCCACGGACTGCAGCACACCTGGCTCCTCTGTCCTCCACTCTCTCCTGGAGTTTGCTCAAACTCATGTCCATTGAGTGGGTGATGCTATCTAACCATCTCATCCTCTGTTGTCCCCTTCTGCCGTTACCTTCAACCTTTCCCAGCATCAGGGTCTTGTCCTATGAGTCCGCCTTCACATGAGTCAAACTCACATGTGAGAGTCACTAACAGTCAGTGGAATCAAAATGCCTTTTGATTAACACACATCTTCACTGTTCTGAATCACTGCACTGCGTCAAGGGCCACGCTTGCAGATATAAGCTGGAAAGGAGTGAAGAACAGACTAAGAAATTGGAGACGTAAGCTAAATTTTTTTTTTTTTTTTTTTGCCTACTAAAGGTAAGGGCAAACTGCATCTTGTAATTCTGATTTGCAATCCTTATTCCGCCTATTTTAAAAAATAATATTAAAGCTAATGTGTATTGCTTATTGCTAGATCCTAAGTGCTAAGATATTCATCTCCCTTGTCTCAGTTCTCACAAACGTTATGAGGGCAATTATCTTCCCATTCACCAGGTGAGCAAACAGAGGCATGATGTTTCAGGAAAACAAATTACCCTCCTCTTTTGTCTTTCTCCGTCTTTCTGCTGATATAGAAACTACCAGGAAATTCAGAAGGCATAGAATATCTATTTTGTGTTTCTTTGGAGAAAATAAAGCCTTATTTTAACCATGATTCTTTTAGGTTGAAAATGATTTCCTTCAGTCTCTTAATGCTTTAGTTAGATTATGGGTTGCTACCTTTGACCTTGGGCTTCGCAGGGGGTGCTGGTGGTAAAGAATCTGCCTGTAGTGGACGAGATGCTGGCTGGGTGCCTGGGTCGGGAAGATGCCCTGGAGGAGGAAATGGCAGCCCACGCCAGTGTTCTTGCCTGGAGACTCCCATGGACAGAGGAGCCTGGCGGGCTACAGTCCAGACGGTTGCAAAGAGCTGGACCCGACTGAGTCCTCGTGCACGTTTGACCTTTGCATTTAAAAATGGACAGCCTGCAATTTTTCTGCCTCCTTCCTTCAAAAGTGTAGTATGTGGGGACGTCTCTGGCGGTACGTTGGTTGAGACTTTCCCTTCCACAGCAGCAGGTGCGGGTTCAAACCCTGGTCAGGGAACTCAGATCCCACATGCCTGGAGGCCAAAAATCAAAACATAAAACTGAAGCAATGTTGTAACAAATTCAGTAAAGACTTTTAAAAAATGGTCCATACTAAAAAAACAAACAAACAAAAAACTGTAGTATGTACAGAAATGTGAGGAACACGTGTGAAGAGGCAGATGACTTTCACAATCTCCTTGACTGTATTTGTTCCTCGAGCAAAAACGCAATTGTTATTGATTCTCAGCTAATGCTTAAAAAATTCAATTTCTCCAAATTAATCCTCTTTCTAATTGGAGGCTCCAGCTGCCCTTGGATTGAATTTTCCCGTTGTTTACTTGTCCCAAAGTCTCTGTAAAAGGTTTTATTTCTCTAGGCAACCAGCTGGTTTTTCACATAGATAAGGTCAATTAATTTGACCTTTGTTTCAATATGAAATGCGTAATAAAAGCTGGTGCCCCACAGACCGGATGTGGCCTTTCAAAAAAAAAAAAAAAAAGCTACTTGCCAGGACAGGGAACAATAATTTATGACCTCATAAACCCCAGTTGCAAGGCTTGTTGCTGAGCATGGCAACGACAAGGGGCCTGTGTGTCTTTATTTATTTATTTTTATTCTGTGTGATAGAAAGCTGGAAACCAGAAGCAAGCACCTGCACCTTGAGGGCGGGGAAATGGCAGAGGCCAAACCCAGGACTGTGGTTTCTTTAAGGATCAAGGACGCTGTTTGAATTTTTGTTTCCCTTAGCTTGTTTTCTCCTGGCAAAAATTCCTACATACAGGCTCAGAGTTTATTATTGCCTTCTGACAGTAAGATCTCGTCATCAAAATGTATTGTGATTCCTGAGAGATGTGCAAACTCATTGCCAAGCAAAATCGGAAGCAGAACATTTGAACTGGTATCTACAGTCAATACCAAAATGATTAGTGCTTGCGTCCTGGTGGATGGGTCTCTCCCAGAAGCTGATTCTAACAAATGCAGGAGGATGTGAGCTTTCTGACTGTTGTCTTCCTTTAACTGTGTTAACCACTACTCTGCAGTGCCACTAGCGACATTGATATGGGATATGTTAAGAGTGTTTATTCCTTCATATGAATCTGTCCTGTTGGCATTTGTGTCTAGTTTTGTTCTACATTTCATACAACCCTGGATGAATCCATTTTGGCTAAATCTTTGATCACATGTCTGATTAAGTCCTAGAAATGGGCTCAGTCAAGACATAAATTAAGAGCTTCCCAGGTGGCTCAGTGGTAAAGAATCTGCCGGCCAAGGAGGAGGTAAGGGTTCAAGCCTTGGGTCAAGAAGGTCCCCTGGAGAAAGAAATAGCAACCTACTACATCACTCTTGCCAGATGGGCCGTCCAGTCCGTGGGGTCGCAGGAGCTGTACCCGACTTTGTGACTGAACCAAAGAGACAATTTGAATTTTAAAAAAGTGAAAAATCATTTAAATTTTAGTTTAAAAAAAGAGACCATTTTAAATCTGTCAGTTAACGCTTTTCTCATTAATTCCTCATCTCCCGTCACCATATATTTAGTGATCCATTATTTTAATCGTCCTTTTGAGTAAGCCCTTTTGGGTACCTTACATTTTGGTTAAAGGATACTGTAAACAAACATTCACTCCTCGAGATACGTGTGTGCACGGTCAGTCGCTCAGTTGTGTTTGACCCTTTGTGGCCCAATTCCGTGCCCTTTTGTGACTGAGCAGTGGCCCATTGTGTGCACATACTAATGAGAACCAACTCTGCAGCTCAGGGAACTCCACCTAGAGCTCTGCAGCGACGTACATGGGAGAGAAATTCTAAAAAGAGGGGGTATATGCACACGTAGAGCTGATTCACTTTGCTGTACAGTAGAAAGTAATGTAACATTGTAAAGCAACTGTTCTTTAATGAAAATTAATTTAAAAAGAAGATATTCTGTCTTGGTGTGTGCAGTTTGAAGCATTTATCCTAGGAAAACCATCATAGCTATTTTTGCAGAAAGTAACTTATATGCATATAAAATGTATGTATATTTTCCCAAAGTTTCTCATATATAAATTAGGGTTTTGTTTGCAACCAGTCTTTAATTTTTTTCACCTACATAGTAACAATGATTATTTTAGGTTTATGTTTTTGCTGTGATGCTAAATTTTCTTATTTTTCAAAATTTCAAAAGACAAAAATGGTTCCATCTTTAAAAGTCATNCATGGGAGAGAAATTCTAAAAAGAGGGGGTATATGCACACGTAGAGCTGATTCACTTTGCTGTACAGTAGAAAGTAATGTAACATTGTAAAGCAACTGTTCTTTAATGAAAATTAATTTAAAAAGAAGATATTCTGTCTTGGTGTGTGCAGTTTGAAGCATTTATCCTAGGAAAACCATCATAGCTATTTTTGCAGAAAGTAACTTATATGCATATAAAATGTATGTATATTTTCCCAAAGTTTCTCATATATAAATTAGGGTTTTGTTTGCAACCAGTCTTTAATTTTTTTCACCTACATAGTAACAATGATTATTTTAGGTTTATGTTTTTGCTGTGATGCTAAATTTTCTTATTTTTCAAAATTTCAAAAGACAAAAATGGTTCCATCTTTAAAAGTCATTAACAAATGTTATTTTTCAGTATCTAGGGGGAGCCCGGTGGGCTGCCGTCTATGGGATCGCACAGAGTCGGACTCGACTGAAGCGACGCAGCAGCAGCAGGATGGTTCAGTATTTCGTCTTTGTTCGGTCACTAAGTCGTGTCCGACTCATTGTGACCCCGTGGCCTGCAGCACGCCAGGCTTCCCTGTCCTTCACTGTCTCCTGGAATTCGCTCGAACTCACGTCCACTGAGTCGGTGATGCCATCCAACCACCTCTTCTTCTGTTGCCCCCTCTCTTCCTGCCCTCACTCTTTTCCAACATCAAGATCTTGTCCTATGAGTTGGCTTTTTCCATCAAGTGGCCAAAGTGTTGGAGCTTCAGCTTCAGCATCAGTCCTTCTAATGAATATTCAGAGTTGATTTCTTTTAGGATTGACTGGTTTGATTTCTTTGCAGCCCAAGGGACTCTCAAGAGTCTTCTTCAGCCACACTTCCAAAGCATCAATTCTTTTTTGCCCAACTTTCTTTATGGTCCAACTCTCACATCTGTACATGACTACTGGAAAAATCATAGCTTTGACTATTTCATCACTAAAGAGGAAGGAGTCGTTTTTTCAATATGTCTTCATACAAGGTTCCCCATATCCCCTTGCCATCAAGACCTGGACCCAGGATTAATGTTGTTAATATATTTCAAATGCACTATTAGTTAAATAGATGCTTTGTTGATTGTCTTAAGAACCTAACCACAGTTTATATCTTTGTTTCCACTGGGAAATCCATATTCCAAGTTTCAAAAAGCTGACATAAAAACAAATCCAAAACAGCTTGTTTGTACGTTGAAGATCATCTATATATACATTTTTTTTCTTCTCATTTTTACTACTGAAAACTAGTTGCTGCCCTGAAGTCATTAATTGCCTGAAAATATAATACACCCAATGCTGGAAACTGTGGTCTGGACTGTTTTTGACCTCTAGTTAAGAAAGGCTTTTTCTAGATCTTTGTCCCATATAGAGTATTTTTCTTTTCCCTATGGGAATTTCTTTATTAATTTACTTTTAAAGTTGTCAATCGAAACCACAAATTTACTGATGTAGGTTTGAACTGCGTCTGACAGAAATCAGGGAAATCATATTTAAGACTATTAAATTATCCTTCTTATGATTTTTTTTTCTTGTTGGATTGCAACAAAACCTCAGAATAGCTGTCTCTCTCTCTCCAAAACTCCTATTATATTGATCTCCAGAGAACTAGCTAGCTAAAAAGAAAAAGAAAGAAAGAAAGACTATGATCAGACTGCCTGCCTAGATTTGCCTATTGCAGCAAATCTCACCAAAATATTGTCCGATGTGTTCCAGCCAGAAAGCTCAGGTAATAAGCTGAGTTTCTAACTGTCTGTGTCCAGACTCTCCTCTCTCAGCGGCGCTTGGGTCAGGTCAAGAAGAAGAGGTCAAGGTATATGGCGCTAAAAGAGAGACTGAAGCATATGAAAGCTTTGTGAGCTTCAGGAACATGAGACTGTCAGTTGCATGCAGCAAAATTCTCACGACCCCAAAGCTGAACTCTGTAAACAGGCTTGGCATCCAACTCTTGCCTGCAGAAAATAAAGAGAAATAGAAAGAGGGGGAAAAAAAAAAAGACCCTTGCTCTGTTCCAGCTCACACACGAATGAATACGCATATGACCGGCATGCTCTGCTTAACTGGGTAAGGGTGCCTAGGACTGGCCTTTTGCATGGTGTGTAACAGAACCTCGAGTAGCCTCCCACCNAGGGGGGAAAAAAAAAAGACCCTTGCTCTGTTCCAGCTCACACACGAATGGATACGCATATGACCGGCATGCTCTGCTTAACTGGGTAAGGGTGCCTAGGACTGGCCTTTTGCATGGTGTGTAACAGAACCTCGAGTAGCCTCCCACCAGCTGCAAACAGTCTTCTTTCTTTTGAATTTTGCTTCTCAACAGGGCTTGTAACATCCCGACTAGACTGTGCCAGGTTGAATGATGTAATTCTTTGTACGGGCAGATCTCTCCACCTCTGTGTCTTGGAGAGTCTGTTTCTAAGGTCAGTCCTATAAAGTCCCTAATATGTGAGAACGAAAGGTAAGTTACAATGTTACATATAGCATGTTTATGTATTAGTTGATCTGAGCCTTTTTAGCCCAGCTAATGTCCTCCTTTGAAATCTAGTTTATTGTTCGTTTGCTTTGGATTTCTTTCCCTTAAAACTGTCAGAAGAGTAGTACTTGCTTCTTTCCATTGCTGTGTGCATTGAAAGACACGCACGCCAAATGACCACACACACTGGGAAAGCTTAGCTGAATGCCAAATAGACTCCAACTAAGTGTACCCTCTACATATTAAATCTAATAATTAGCACAGTTATTCTTATTATTAAGAGGATATAGGGCTTCCCAGGTGGTGCAAGTGGTAAAGAATCCACCTGCCAATGCAGGAGACATAGGAGACATGAGTTGGATCCTGTGGGTCGGAAGATCCCCTGGAGGAAGTACCCACTCCAGTATTCTTGCCTGAAGAATTCCATGGACAGAGGAGCCTGGTGGACTGCAGTCCACGGGGTTGCAAAAGAGTTAGACACGAATTAATGACTAAATAACAGCTGCCCTCATATATTCCTTCGTTAGAGATTTTAACCCCTGTCCTTGGGTATTGTAAGAATGGAAGTTTTCATCAGGTGGCTTGGAACATATTTTCAGATATGATTGTTGTCACATCTTCCATAATTTTTTATCATATTACACTAAATGCATTTTACTGCTGGTCAGTAAATTGTAGGAGAAGGCGATAGCACCCCACTCTAGTGCTCTTGCCTGGAAAATCCCATGGACGGAAGAGCCTGGTGGGCTGCAGTCCATAGGGTCACTAAGAGTCGGACACCACTGAGCGACTTCACTTTCACTTTTCACTTACATGCATTGGAGAAGGCGATGGCACCCACTCCAGTGCTCTTGCCTAGAGAATCCCAGGGACGGGGGAGCCAGGTGGGCTGCCGTCTATAGGGTCACACAGAGTCGGACACGACTGAAGTGACTTAGCAGCAACAGCAGTAAATTGTATGGTGCTGTGCAACGGTAATGGCACCAAGTGCGAATGAATGACTGAGAAATTCCATATAGGAATGTAAGCCAGTATCTATCTGGCATTTTATGTGAAGGGTCTTATGTACTTTAAGTGTGAATTATTTTCATTTCACGATGTCTTTCTGTTTTTCATCAATAAAGTGGTTAAAGCCCATGGGTAAATGCCTTGGAAATTTCTGTATAACACAATTAATATGCTCTAGCCAGTAACACTGTTGTTAATAATACAATCTCTCCAGTTAATACTCTACAGTCCCTGGACATGTGTTTATATCAGCTTTGACATTTATTAAGTTTATTTTCAATCATTTCAAGATAATAGATTCAAACCTTGATCAGCCTTTTACTTCCTCAAATAGCTATAAGCCTCCTGTGTATGTCGGTTTCTAGTATTTTCTGTACTAGAAAATGGCTTCGTCTATTCTTGGCCCAATCTGTTTGTTGTCTAAATGCTTTCTCTCCTCTCTTGGGACTTCCTTCAAGTTTTTGCTTTCCTTGACTTTATTTTGTTTCAGCCATCTAAATGCCTTTTGTTTATTTATTTATTTTTTTAAAGTTCATTTAAAAATTGCTTTTGGCTGCACGGCATGGCACGTGGGACCTCAGTTCCCCAGCCAGGGGTTGAACCCACACCTGCTGCATCGGAATCGCAGGGTCTTGGCCACCACTAGACTGCCGGCAAGTCTCTAAATGTCTTTTAAAATGTCCTCTGAAGTAGACTCACTTTCTGCTAGATTTCAAAATGAGGCTGCAAGCTTCCTGTGCCGCTTTGCTCACATGCTGCAACTTGATCTTCAGAAATTGTCCTTTACAGCCCACCTTTGCTCTTGTGACAAAATGTTGTTCTTTCTGTCCACACAGGTCTGCTAATTCCTTACCAAATTTTGATAGACTTCTGTGTTGTTGATTTCCAGAATCACAAACAGGCCTAATAAAAACATGCAAATATGCGTTTTTACCTCTCCTGTTTTTTCTCGTCAGATATTTTTGCAACTTGATAGATAAATCCATTGCCTCCTCTGTCCATTTCATCCCAAATTCTCAAGGACATTTATTAACTTGAGGTTTGTAAGAATTTTCTGCTAGAATTTGTTGCTCTCTTTATGTCACTACTATTATATTTTTATCTATTTTGTTTGTTTGTTTGTTTGTTTCCCATGAAACACAGACGAACATAGTGGACGCTTACTGAATAAAAGAATAAGGACTGATGGCTTCCACCAGTCACTTTATTACAGAAATCAGTTAAAGAGTGTGACATGATAAAGGCGGGTATCTATGAAGAATTTTTAAGGGAAATTCTTATTTTTTAATTTTTTTAGAGTATAGATGGTTTATAATGTTGTGTTGATTTCTGCTGTACAGCAAAGTGATTCAAATATACATAAAATATTCTTTTTAATATTCATTTCCATTGTAATAAGAACAACTGGACAAGTAAGTGCAGGAAAATGCGGCTTTTAAAGGATAGTCGATATGAATAGATTATTCTAGGTGTAGTAATGAACTGATGGAACTTTTCTAAGGTCAAAGACTTAAAGGAGAAGCAATATTAATGAATGAACAGATGAAAAATCTCAAGAGGGAAATTCAAACTAAACTAAAAAAGAAAACGGTGGAATTTTGAGCAACAATTAAAAAAATCCAACCTCTACCATGAAAAAAGATCACTGAGTCACTTAAGAGTAAGTCTAAATATTGATCAAGAGAAAATGTCTATTTTAAAAATCAGAGGAAAAAAAAAAGGAAGAAAGTTACCAGAGCCTCCCCG